>APFE031214775.1:0-15219 GCA_000404065.3 Pinus taeda | reverse complement strand
CAAAAGATTACATTTCAGCCCAGGTACATAGTATACCTCTGGCACAGTCATTTGTTCTCCATTTCTTGCTCAGATACTGACGCTGCCTTTACCCTTGACAGCTATCTTACTATCAGTCCCTGTTGTTACCTCAGATTTCACATTTTCATCCAGATTGGAAAACATTGCAATATTTCCAGTCATGTGATTACTACAGCCTGAGTCTAAGAACCAAACATCTTCTTGTTTGTCTTGTGCAATGTTACATGTTAACAGCACATTCTTTGAGTTCTTATTTTTTTCATTTGCAAAATTAACATTCTGCCTACTATTCATGTCATTTTGTTTCTTCCTACATTCATTGGCATAGTGCCCAAATTTCTTACAATAATGACATTAGACTTGGGATTTGTCATACCTTTGTCCATGAGCTTGCTGTTTGCTTGAACCTTCATCTTGGTTCTGATTGCAGCTCCTTCCACTTGTGCTTGCAATATTATTTCTGCCTTTGTTTTGGCTTCTTCCACGACCTCTGTTATTTGCTCTGCCTCGATCTTTTCTTTGGTTGAAAGACATCTGAGTCTTGAATGCTTGCTCAAAAGAGGAATCTGGTCCTCTACTCAGTCTGTGTTCATGAGACATAAGAGAAGCACTCAGTTCATCTACCGTGAACTGTGAGAGATCTTCTGTTTCTTCTATTTCTACCACAACAGCTTCAAACCTTGAGGGTAAACATCTCAAGATATTCTCTACGATCCTTCTTTCTTCAAGAATTTCACCATGAGATCTTATCTAGGTTATCAGCCCAATAACCTGAGTGAATAATGAATCTACTGTATTAGATTCCTTCATGCTGAGTGCTTCAAAGTCTCTCCTCAACATCTGCAACTTTGCAGTCTTCACCTTCTCCATGCCTTGATAGACAGTTTTGAGAATACCCCATGCTTCTTTGGATTTTGTTGCTGCTGCAATCCATGGAAAAAAACTTTCATGTACTGATTGGAAGAGGAAAAAGAGGGCTTTGGCATCATTTTTCCTGTCGCTCTTCAACTGGTCTCTTTCTGCTATTGTCAAAGCAGCCAATGCTGTTGCATCTGCAGGTTCAGCATAGCCAGTTTCAACCAGCTCCCATATTCCTTGAGAAGCAAACAATGCTTTCATTGTTATGGACCAATAACTGTGATTTTTCCCATTAAACTATGGCAGTTGGGAATTTGTCAAACCTGTTCCAGCATCTGCCATCTTAACTCTGTATAGGTAAAGAAGAGATATTGACTGTATAATAAAAAACAAGCAAAAACTTTCTCTGCTGGAAAAATCTGATCAATAAGCTTCTTACAACTCTTATAGTGAAAAACAAACTCTGTTTTTGACTCACTGAGTGCCTAGACCAGCTCTGATACCAAGGTAGAATTTTCTGTAAAATTCCATAACGGACAGACAAAAAAAATGCTCTGTTTTTGACTCCATTTTTGCACAGAAGGCTGAAAAAAATTGTTTTTTGGAAATGGTGTTGCAGCAACGTTGAATAACACTCTGTTTTTTTTAACACAATAAACAGAAAATTGTTTGTTGGAAACGGTGTTGCAGCAACACAGTTTGGTGTTGCAGCAACGTAGATTTGGTGTTGCAGCAACGCTGTTGGACTTTATGATAGTTTAAAATAAAACTGAAAAACAAAACAATATTCAGCAACACTGAAACTGGTGTAACAACAATGTGCAGGTGGTGTAACAACAACACAAAATTAACTTGTATTCATAAACAGTAAATCAGATGATACAAATTCGTCTTCCTCTTGACAAAGGGATAACAACAAAAACACTTCAGTTCCAGAAACCAATTTTCTTTATCTCAGAAAATTTCAGGTTCAGCACTGCTGTGCGTTACAGAAAAAACTTTATGTTCATTCTTCTAACTCTTAAAACAGAACTGTTGTTCATTACATTTATAGAGAGAAAAAAAAATATCTGAGTTTAAACAATAAAATAACCAAAATACCCTGTAACGCTTATCTGCGTATTGAATGCATAAGAGGTGATGCCTTTCTCAGTGAAAACAAGTCGGCGGTTGCAGGGGAATTCAATTCTATGAATTTAATGCTCATCAATGTGCAAAATATCAAGAGTGACTTTGCGGCATCGAACAATCTGGAATATCAACAGAAGATCAGATTTCTGTCCAGTTGTTTTATGTTGCAGTTGGAATTAAATTCCAACAGTTGTTATTGTAAACGAAATCCCGTCCAAATTCTTCTCGGCTAACAGAGGGTTGAGGCAAGGGTGTGCCCTCTCGTCTATGTTATTCTTTATGGTAATTGACAGCCTAAGCAAGAAAGTGAGGGAAGCAAAAGCCGTGGGGCAATCTCAGGTATCAATGTGACAAAAAGGATCACCATTACACATTTAATGTTCGTAGATGACCCTCTATTCGGAAGTCTAGCTACCTTCGCTGAATGGAAAACAATACATGGCATCATCAGATCTTTTGGTAGAGCTTCAGGGTTGTGCAAGAATGGATCGAAGTCTTTCATCATCCACAATGGGAATGTTGAATCAGAGATAGAAGAAATTAGATTGCACATAGATGTGGGGGTGCGAAACTTGGATGAGGGTTGCACATATTTGGGTTTCAACCTAAACCCCAACCATGATAACATCATGTATTGTGAATGGTTAGTAATTAGGATTCAAAAGATGCTGGATGGATGGAAAAAATGATGGCTGTCTATGGGAGGTAGGATGATAATGTTAAAATTTGTCTTACAAATCCTTGCGGTACACTGGATGAACCTCTTCCAATTCCCAAGGAAGATCATAAAAAAGATCCAATCTATTATGGGCCAATTCATTTGGAATGGGAAATTATCGCGTGGGAAGTATCATCTTGTTAAATGGTCACAAATAGCTAGACCCATTGAGGAAGGGGGATGGGGCATCATCGATCCAGCCGCCTTCAATAGTGCCCTGATCATAAAGAACATGCGTAGCGTATTTTCGGCATCAGGAATTTGGTCTAGGATCATTTTTGATAAGTACATGTATGGACATTCTTTCACGGAGTGGATTTCGGAAGGGGCCAAGAAGAAGACTAACTCCTCATACATATGGAGGAGTATGACGAAAAACATCCAATGGATGATGGGATCAGTTCAATGGGAGGTAGGAGATGGGATTGTTATCAAGATCATACTAGATGCCATTAAAGGTATGGGAGGGAGTCACACTCTATCATTTGGAATTCTTAATTTACTGCATAATAGAGGATTGATTTTCCTTAATAAGATCTACAAGATCGATGCATTTTTCCTAGATCACCAATCATGGAAAAGTGCTAGGGACATTCAACTACTAGAGGGGGAAGTCAACAAATGGGAAGGCTATATTGCCAAACTGAGAAATGCGGGCATATATTTGGATGATTAGCAGTACCACATGTCATGAGTGAGAGTGGGAGGAGGAGGGGACTTGAAAAAGGGGCAGCCTATCGTAAAAGAGATATACAACGACATCCCTAGGGAGGCATTGGGACAATAGGGAGACTCCTGGACTCAGAAAATTTGGAAAGGGGATATCCCCAACAAAATAAAGTGTTTCAGTTGGTTGGCTATGGAATAACTTACTAAACAAAGGATTCGTAGGGCCGGGGATATGCCTCCTATGTAAGGTAAGTAGTGAGGAAGATGCACATTTATTTCTGCATTGCCCATATGCGATGGCTATTTGGGAAGGAGTAATGGATTCATTTGGCATTAAGCCGATGGAGAAATTCACTATATTATGATGCTGCATTAGGAAGTGGTTTAAAACTCATGACAAATTTCGTTTTCTCCCTCTATTCCTCATATGGATCATTTGGAGGAGAAGAAATGCACTCATATTTGAGAATAGGAATATGACTGTTAGGGAGGGCGTAATAAAAACATTGACATATTTCTTGGTGATAGGACCAACCCATATTGCAAGCAAACACAGAGGATTCATTTGCAAAAACATATGGCATACACTCCCAGTGGGATTCTTTAATGGTGCTTGCAGTGGGCAGAAATGTGGATGTGGGGTGTACATAGCCATAGAGCCGTGAAAAAGCTATCATTTTTGGTGGGAAGTAGGACAGGGTACGAACAATAAGGTAGAGATTGTGGCACTATAGGGAGCGCTGATAGCAGGGAAATGGTTGGAGAACCTACAGGTCTATGGGGTTGCAAAAGGAATTATCGACTGGGCTAAGGGACTGGATAATTTCAACCCTCCGATCTTAAACAATTGGATGAAGAGCATCAAGACTATGGTGAGTATGTATCAACTCATCAACATCGATCACATATATAGAGAATACAACTGGACTACATATTTACTGTCCAAAAGAGGTATTGGGAAAGATACTCTTAAGTTTTTTTTATAGCACTTGAACATGGATCTAAGGTAAATGCTCGACGTATCAACTTCTCAAAGTGTTAGATGTCAATGCCATTGCCCGGGTAAGAAGGACAAAAGAGATTTTAGACACTGTAAGAAGATGAACACATTTTGAGTTTTCTTTTAATCATAAAAGATTTCTGAACAAGGTATGTTGGATAGTAAACTAAAGAGATTAAGATTATAAAACTAGAAGTTAAGACTAGCAAGAAAAATACCTCAATTTCAATTTTTTTTGGAAGTAATGAATGTTGTGGAAGCAAATTATAATCAATAAATATATTATATGTACTATCTGTTTTTTTATATATGTTATATATACTATTTGTTTTTTATCAATACAGAAATTGTTTTTTTGTTTATAAAAAAAAGAAGACATCCCACTGATATGGGATATTCCCACTCGCATGGGCAATGTCCATCACAGAAGGCCATCCTTATGTTGATTTTTGATTCCCTGAATATTCAAGAATCAGATCGACATGGGCAGGGTAAATTCCGTCCGATTCCCGAATATTCAAGGAATCAGCAATCCAATTAAACTCAGGGATCGCGAAGATACCCCTAATATAGAAGAAGATGTCACCTTATACCTGTCGTTTTGCAAAGGCCTGAAGTCTGGCCGGAGTTGCCTCAACGTTGCCACACCATGAAACTTTAGACACATCGCTGAGGTACTTGGCATACGCTAAAGCCAAAAACGATATTGTCGTCACGCTCTGCATATTACTTCCCTTAGATTTGATTATGAGTCCACCTGTAAAACAACCAATACTTTTCAAAAAATCAGGTTCATTTTCTACTTTCCGCAGAAGGAATGTACCCAATCCTTTGGGAATACGACGAAAGAACAACCTACAACTGAAAATAAATATAAAAAAATGGGTCAATGGGAATGAATAACCTTGCGTGTACCGAAATTGTAACATAGTATACCTCTAACATAATCATCTGTTCTTCATTTCTTGCTCGGATACTTACTCTACCCTTACCCTTGACAGATATCTTATTATCAGTCCCTGTTATTACCTCAGATTTCACATTTTCATCTAGACTGGCAAACATTTCAATATTTCCAATCATGTGATTACTACAACCTGAGTCTAAGAACCAAAAATCTTCTTGTTTGTCTTGTGCAATGTTACATGTTAACAACACATTCTTTGGATTCTTATTTTTTACATTTGCAAAATTAGCATTCTGCCTACTATTCATGTCATTTTTTTTTTTTTCTACATTCATTGGCATAGTGCCCATATTTCTTACAATAATGACATTGGACTTGGGATTTGTCATACCTTTGTCCATGAGCTTGCTGTTTGCTTGAACCTTCATCTTGGTTCTGATTGCGGCTCCTTCCTCTTGTGCTTGCAAGATTATTTTTGCCTTTGCTTTGGATTCTTCCACGACCTTTGTTATTTGCTCTGCCTCGATCTTTTCTTTGGCTGAAAGACATCTGAGTATTGAATGCTTGCTCAAAATAGGAATCTGTTCCTCTACTCAGTTTGTGTTCATGAGACATAAGAGAATTACTCAGTTCATCTACCGTGAACTGTGAGAGATCTTTTGTTTCTTCTATTGCTACCACAAGAACTTCAAACCTTGAGGGTAAACATCTCAAGATCTTCTCTACGATCCTTCTTTCTTCAAGAATTTCACCATGAGATCTTATCTGGGTTATTAGCCCAATAACCTGAGTGAAGAATGAATCTACTGTATCAGATTCCTTCATGCTGAGTGTTTCAAAGTCTCTCCTCAACATCTGCAACTTTGCAGTCTTCACCTTCTCCATGCCTTGATAGGCAGTTTTGAGAATATCCCATGCTTCTTTGGATTTTGTTGCTGCTGCAATCCGTGAAAAAACACTTTCATGTACTGATTGGAAGAGGAAAAAGAGGGCTTTGGCATCCTTTTTCCTGTCGCTCTTCAATTGGTCTCTTTCTGCTACTGTCAAAGCAGCCAATGCTGTTGCATCTGCAGGTTCAGCATAGCACGTTTCAACCAGCTCCCATATTCCTTGAGAAGAAAACAATGCTTTCATTGTTATGGACCAATAACTGTGATTTTTCCCATTAAACTGTGGCAGTTGGGAATTTTTCAAACCTGTTCCAGCATCTGCCATCTTAAATCTGTATAGGTAAAGAAGAGATACTGACTGTATAATAAAAAACAAGCAAAAACTTTCTCTGCTGGAAAAATCTGATCAATAAGCTTCTTACAGCTCCTATAGTGAAAAACAAACTCTGTTTTTGACTCACTGAGTGCCTAGACCAGCTCTTATACCAAGTTAGAATTTTCTGTAAATTCCATAATAGACAGACAAAAAAAATGCTCTGTTTTTTACTCCGTTTCTGCACAGAAAACTGAAAAAATTGTTTTCTGGAAATGGTGTTGCAGCAACACAGTTTGGTGTTGCAGCAACACAGTTTGGTGTTGCAGCAACGTTGAATAACACTGTTTTTTTTAACATAATAAACAGAAAATTGTTTGCTGGAAACGATGTTGCAGCAACGTAGATTTGGTGTTGCAGCAACGTAGATTTGGTGTTGCAACAATGCTGTTGGAGTTTCTGATAATTCAAAATAAAACTGAAAAACAGAACAATACTCAGCAACACTGAAACTAGTGTAACAACAATGTGCAGGTGGTGTAACAACAACACAAAATTAACTTGTATTCATAAACAATAAGTCAGCTGATACAATTCGTGTTCCTCTTGACAGAGGGATAACAACAGGAACACTTCAGTTCCAGAAACCAATTTTCTTTATCTCAGAAAATTTCAGGTTCAGCACTGCTGTGCGTTATAGAAAAATCTTTCTGTTCATTCTTCTAACTCTTAAAAAAGAACTGCTGTTCATTACATTTATAGAGAGAAAAAAAAATATCT
Source organism: Pinus taeda (assembly GCA_000404065.3). NCBI lineage: Eukaryota > Viridiplantae > Streptophyta > Pinopsida > Pinales > Pinaceae > Pinus > Pinus taeda. Next base: position 7,932 of record APFE031214775.1, on the reverse strand, counting down.
GAGTTTAAACAATAAAATAACCAAAATATCCTGTCACGCTTATCTGCGTATTGAATGCAGAAGCGGTGATGCCTTTCTCAGTGAAAACAAGTCGGCGGTTGCAGGGGAATTCAATTCTGTGAATTTAATGCTCATCAATGTGCAAAATATCAAGAGTGACTTTGCGGCATCGAACAATCTGGAATATCAACAGAAGATTAGATTTCTGTCCAGCTGTTTTGTGTTGCAGTTGGAATTAAATTCCAACAGTTGTTATTGTAAATGGAATCCCGTCCAAATTCTTGTCGGCTAACAGAGGGTTGAGGCAAGGGTGTGCCCTCTCGCCTATGTTATTCTTTATGGTAATTGACAACCTAAGCAAGAAAGTGAGGGAAGTAAAAGCTGTGGGGAAATCTCAGGTATCAATGTGACAAAAAGGATCACCATTACACATATAATGTTCATAGATGACCCTCTATTCGGAAGTCTAGCTACCTTCGCTGAATGGACAACAATACATGGCATCATCACATCTTTTGGTAGAGCTTCAGGGTTGTGCAGGAATGGATCAAAGTCTTTCATCATCCACAATGGGAATGTTGATCCAGAGATAGAAGAAATTAGATTGCACATAGATGTGGGGGTGCGAAACTTGGATGAGGGTTGCACATATTTGGGTTTCAACCTAAAGCCCAACCATGATAACATCATGGATTGGGAATGGTTAGTAATTAGGTTTCAAAAGATGTTGGATGGATGGACAAATTGATGGCTGTCTATGGGAGGTAGGATGATAATGTTAAAAGTTGTCCTACAAAACCTTGGGGTACACTGGATGAACCTCTTCCAATTCCCAAGGAAGATCATAAAAAAGATCCAATCTATTATGGACCAATTCATTTGGAATGGGAAATTATCGCGTGGGAAGAATCATCTTGTTAAATGGTCACAAATATCTAGAACCATTGAGGAAGGGGGATGGGGCATCATCGATCCAGCCGCCTTCAATAGTGCCCTGATCATAAAGAACATGTGTAGCGTATTTTCTGCATCAGGAATTTGGTCTAGGATCATTTCTGATAAGTACATGTATGGACATTCTTTCACGGAGTGGATTTCGGAAGGAGCCAAGAAGAATACTAACTCATCATACATATGGAGGAGTATGACGAAAAACATCCAATGGATGATGGGATCCGTTCAATGGGAGGTAGGAGATGGGACTGTTATCAAGATCATACTAGATGCCATTAAAGGTATGGGAGGGAGTCACACTCTATCATTTGGAATTCTTAATTTACTGCATAATAGAGGATTGATTTTCCTTAATCAGATCTACAAGATTGATGCATTTTGCCTAGATCACCAATCATGGAAAAGTGCTAGGGACATTCAACTATTGGAAGGGGAAGTCAGCAAATGGGAAGGCTATATTACCAAACTGAGAAATGTGGGCATATCTTTAGATGATTAGCAGTACCACATGTCATGAGCGGGAGTGGGAGGAGGAGGGGACTTGAAAAAGGGGCATCCTATCGTAAAAGAGATATACAACGACATCCCTAGGGAGGCATTGGGACAACAGGGAGACTGCTGGACTCAGAAAATTTGGAAAGAGGATATCCCCAACAAAATAAAGTGCTTCAGTTGGTTGGCTATGGAATAACTTACTAAACAAAGGATTCATAGGTCCGGGGATATGCCTCCTATGTACGGTAAGTAGTGAGGAAAATGCACATTTATTTCTGCATTGCCCATATGCGATGGCTATTTGGGAAGGAGTAATGGATTCATTTGGCATTAAGCCGATGGAGCAATTCACTATATTAAGATGCTGCATTAGGAAGTGGTTTAAAACTCATGACAAATTTCGTTTTCTCCCTCTATTCCTCATATGGATCATTTGGAGGAGAAGAAATGCACTCATATTTGAGAATAGGAATCTGACTGTTAGGGAGGGCGTAATCAAAACAGTGACATATTTCTTGGAGATAGGACCAACCCATATTGCAAGCAAACACAGAGGAATCATTTGCAAAAACATATGGCATACACTCCCAGTGGGATTCTTTGATGGTGCTTGCAGTGGGCAGAAATGTGGATGTCGGGTGTACATAGCCATCGAGCCGGGAAAAAGCTAACATTTTTGGTGGGAAGTAGGACAGGGCACGAACAATAAGGCAAAGATTGTGGCACTATAGGGAGCCTTGATAGCAGGTAAATGGTTGGAGAACCTACAGGTCTATGGGGTTGCAAAAGGCATTATCGACTTGGCTAAGGGACTGGATAATTTCAACCCTCCGATCTTGAACAATTGGATGAAGAGCATCAAGACTATGGTGAGTATGTATGAAATCATGAACATCGATCACATATATAGAGAATACAACTGGACTACATATTTACTGTCCAAAAGAGGTATTGGGAAAGATACTCTTAAGTTTTTTTTATAGCACTTGAACATGGATCTAAGGTAAATGCTCGACGTATCAACTTCTCAAAGTGTTGGATGTCAATGCCATTGCCCGAGTAAGAAGGACAAAAGAGATTTTAGACACTGTAAGAAGATGAACACATTTTGAGTTTTCTTTTAATCATAAAAAATTTCTGAACAATGTATGTTGGATAATAAACTAAAGAGATTAAGATTATAGAACTAGAAGTTAAGATTAGCAGGAAAAATACCTCAATTTCAATTTTTTTTTGGAAGTAATGAATGTTGTGGAAGCAAATTATAATCAATAAATATATTATATGTACTATTTGTTTTTTTATATATGTTATATATACTATCTGTTTTTTATCAATACAGAAACTATTTTTTTGTTTATAAAAAAAAACTGACATGCCACTGATATGGGATATTTCCACTCACATGGGAAATGTCCATCGCAGAAGGCCATCCTTATGTCGATTGTTGATTCCCTGAATATTCAAGAATCAGATCAACATGGTAAGGGTAAATTCCGTTCGATTCACGAATCCTCAAGAAATCAACAATCCAATTAAACTCAGGGATCACGGAGATACCCCTAATATAGAAGAAGATATCACCTTATACCTGTCGTTTTGCAAAGGCCTGAAGTCTGGCCGGATTTGCCTCAACGTTGCCACACCGCGCAACTTTAGACACATCGCTGAGGTACTTGGCATACGCTAAAGCCAAAAACGATATTGCCGTCACGCTCTGCATATTACTTCCCTTAGATTTGATTATGAGTCCACCTGTAAAACAACCAATACTTTTCAAAAAATCAGGTTCATTTTCTACTTTACGCAGAAGGAATTACCCAATCCTTTGGGAATACGACGAAATAACAACCTACAACTGAGAAGAAATATAAAAAAAATGGGTCAATGGGAATGAATAACCTGGCGTGTACCGAACATGTGTGTAAGATGTTTCAGGTAAGAGGTAGCAAATGAATCTGTCAGCGTTTTTTTGGTATGATTCTAAGAACGATATATTCTTTGACAAATAATCCTGAAAACAGTCATATACGAGTAAGCATAGTTTTTTTTAGCAGCATATATAAGCCTCATGGTGGACTAGTGATTACCTTGGAGAGAAGCACATTAATGCCAACATGCTTATTATACCATCCGAATTCATGAAAGCTGTCATTGGCTCCAATTTCCTTTCCATTGGCTTGAGTATACTGAAGATAAAATGAGTCGTTGGCTGATGCTTTGTGCAGCCATGCAGCAGCCACAACAATTCGCCTAGAAATCCCCATTATAAACTGTAAAGATTTAACTATAATTATTTAACTGAACTTTTTAAGCTCGGAGATAATTGGGCGTATAGAAAACCAACATGGTATCTGCTATAGTCACAGTAAAATGGACAAATCACTGATTTGAGGGTGTCATTATAATTTCCCCTAAATATGTCCGCAAAAGTGAAGAGCTACGCAGGACAAACAGATAGAACGGGTTAGCAAGTGTAATAGAAATCATACTTTTATAACAAATTCTATTTTGATTATGGGCAACATTTTCTTTCCCTTACCTGAGTTGCAGTTTCAAAAAGATTTTGAGAATAAGAGAAGTCGGATGTTCGAAAGACGATGGACGCGGCAGCCATTGCTGCAGCAGTTTCACAGCTACCTCGGAGCCTGGATTTTGGGTGTCGACGCTGTAAACAGTGCGAGATGTGTCCATGTCTTCTGGTCTCTCCCAACAATTGTGATCATTTTTGGGATCACCGACCTTAGCAAGTACAAATTAAATAACATTTATTTATCTAAGCATTTTTCTTCATTTAGATTTTTAGGACTGCTTAGGTTTAGTGGAGCAGACCATAAATTTCATTCGGTGTTACCTGTACGAATATTTTGCCCGGGTGAGTAGTAGCTTTAAGGAAATAATCGGTAGCCCAGCGAATCACAACTTTGGCATTTTCAAGCTCGTCACCCATTGAATCGCCAAATTCCAGCACGCTCCAGGATAACATGTTGGAACTACTACACCTACATGCAGACTCTCAGTTAGAGCATGCAACTAGATGCAACTACATGCAACTGCATGCGGACTCTTAGTTAAAGCATGCAACTACATGCAACTGCTACACATCTACATGCGGACTCTTAGTTAGAGCATGGGATTGCATGCAAGATTCTTTTTGCATGACTTACTTCTTGATTTGCTCCTTCTTTAACTCCGCAACTAACTAGTTATCTCCGGAACTTGTTGTAGGTGTTGAGTCTTCTCATTGATCACCACTATAGTTCATTACCTTGGGATCTTCACCCATTATAGTTCATTACCTTGGGATCTTCACCCAGTAATGCTATATAATGAGCATTGTAACATATTTTCTAATGAATCATTCTTTTCTTCTTTCAATTTTCTTTTAATGTTTTTGCTCTGCAAAGCTGTGTGTTGAACCTTTACTAGCTAGATTCATCTGTGCAGGTTTTCTAACACATTTACATGGTATCAGAGCCCACAGGTTGCTAGATAAAAGGCGCACCAGTACTTTATTTTGCAGGTATTACAGATCGGAGATCGAAGATTGACAGAAAAATGGAGTTTCCCAAAGCATCGATCCTAACACCGTACAACTATCACGAATGGAAGGACCAAATGGCTCGATACCTTCGTCAAAAAGGGCTGTACAGGATTATCATGGCTACAGAAGTGGAACCCACTTCAGCCATAGAGAAATCCAAGTACCTCAACCGTATGGATGAGGCCCACGAATCCATATGCATGTGCATCTCTCCAGAGTTGCAGTTTCATCTATCTGCTTGCAATAATCCCAATGAGATTTGGAAAAAGGTTGAAGATCTATACGGGAAACAAGATGAGATGAAAGGACATATGCTCGAAGTGGAGTTGCTATCATTGGATCCATGGAACTATGGTAGAATTCAAGACTTCTTCACCAAATATAATGATCTATTGCTGCAACTCAAGGGTTGTGGAATTGACAAATCCAAGGAGGAGAGTCGCCAAATTCTCTCTATTATGTCAAAGCTCGGACCGGAATACTCCGTCTTTGTGTCTATATTTCATTCAGTATGGCTCGCAACAGGTAAATCCTATACTATGCCTTCTCTCCAAGAATTTATGGAGTCCCTTATTTTTTAGCAAGATAAACTCATTGGCATGGGGAAAATCAAGCCTTCAAAAGCGCATGCACTTGCTGTGCATGATAGCAGCCACAATAAACATCACAGATCTGATTCAAGTCAGAAAAATCAGTAGCAAAAAGACAAGGGAAAAGCGCATTCCCATCCAAAGAAGGAAGAGTACACCAAGCCCTTCAATGACTCCTCCGGCTCGAGAAATGAGAAAGGGAAGAAAGGAAACAGATGCACCTACTGTCAAAGAAAGAGGATTCCATCCAGAATACTCTTGCATGAAGAAACAAATTGACCAAATGGCAGAAATCCTTCAGAAGAACAACCTTGGGGATCACATCCCTCAGGGCGCCAAGAAGAAAACTGAGGATCCGCCACACGGGAGAGGTAATAATTTTCATGCTTTAGTTGCAATTAATTCTTCTCTTGATGCATGGATTATAGATTCTGGTGCATCACATCATATGGCTATTGTAAAGGAAGTCTATTCCTCTTTGGATGCATGCAAAGGACCTCCCATCCTCATGGGAGATGACTCACCTATTGAGGTCACTAGAAAAGGTAGAGTGGAACTTTAACATGGAAGCTTTGAAGATGTGCTTCATGTTCCAAAACTTTTAGTAAACCTGCTTTCAGTTTATCAGATCACTCATTCCGGCACCAGAAAGCGAGTGGAATTCACTCCAGATGCAGTAAACATATATTATCTACATAGCAGCACCAAAATTGCAACTGGTGAGGTAAACAGTGGAACCAGACTATATACATTTTCTGAATTTATTGAATTTGAATCCTCCTTATTGCTTACACATGCTGATGATAGTAGTAGGCTTTGGCACGAAAGGTTTGGTCACTTAAATTACAGGTATATGCAGCAGCTAAGAAAGAATGAGATGGTGGAAGGCTTGCCAAATATCAATTTCTCCGAATGAGTTTGTGAAGGATGTGTTCTTGACAAACATCCTAGAGAAAAGTTTGACACCAGCAAGACTCACAGAGCATCCTCTCCTCTAGATCTGATCCATAGTGATCTCATGGGGCCCTTTCCTCATCCTTCCATCAACAAAGCAAGGTATGTGCTTACATTTATTGATGATTTCTCACGGTATACTTGGGTGTATCTTCTCAGGAACAAATCTGAAGTTTTTGAGCACTTTGAAGATTTCAAAGCACTAGTTGAGACACAGTCAGAGAGAAAGATCAAAGCCCTCCGTACAGACAATGGGGGGGAATATGTTAACACAACACTTCAGAACCTTTTCCTTCAGTCCGGCATACAGTTGTAGTACACAGTTCCATACACTCCGCAACAGAACAGAGTTGCTGAGAGAAAGAACCGATCTCTCAAAGAGATGGCTTCCTGCATGCTACATGCTAAGTCATTGCCTCATAAGCTATGGGCCAAAGCACTTAATTGTGCTAACTACATCCAGAACAGATCTCCTCATAGGTCTATCAAGGATCAGACCCCCTTTGAGGCTTGGAGCGGCACTAAACCAGAGATCACTCACCTCCGTGTTTTCAGCTCTCGAGCATGGGCCCGGATCCCCTCTGAAAAGAGGAAAGCTCTTGATCCGCAGAGAATTGAGTGCATATTTGTTGGATACCCTGATGGTGTGAAGGGATATCGACTCCTCATTCCCTCTACGGACAAGCTCATCATTGAGCGAAGTGTCAAATTTGAGGAAATTCTTTCGCATGCACCTCAGTCGCCGCATGCAGACACTTTTTATCTACCTCATGTCCGAGATGATGACTCAGTGCACTCAGATGCAGATACAGATCATACAGATGTCGAGGAAGAGCATGCAAATGCAGAGATAGAGTCTTTAGATACAAATCTAGTGCATGCAAATGATGATCCACATCCAAGCCCAGATCGGGCTTCCAGCAGTGAATCATATTCCCCTGTCATAAATCAGAGAACAAGGAGCTTACGGGAGATATATGCACAAGACCAACCAACTGCTAGAAACGGTCTTGTGGGGGATAATTCTGATCTGCAGAGGACTAGCTCAGAGTTTATTGAGCCTCCTCTTGTCCTCGTTGCCACTGAACCATCACCCTCCTGGCATTGTCATTTGGTTCAGTCTTCTGATCCACAGTCTTATGCTGAGGCTGCTGGGCATCCAGCTTGGGAGTCCGCCATGGAGGAGGAGTATAACTCCCTCCTTGAGAACCAGACTTGGGATCTGGTCCCCCTTCCTTCAGGAAGGAAACTTTTCCGATGCAAATGGGTCTACAGGACCAAGAGTGCTGCAGATGGGCAAATCACCAGACAGAAAGTGAGGCTAGTAGCTAAAGGCTTTCAACAAGTGCATGGCATTGATTATGACGAGACCTTTGCTCCAGTAGCAAAGATGGA
>APFE031214772.1:0-10541 GCA_000404065.3 Pinus taeda | reverse complement strand
CTGCTACAACAAGCATTGGATCTAAGGTAAGATCGAAAACATTTGAATTCTCATAGAATAATGTGTGTTTAGAGAAGGATTGCTCTTGTTTGGTTTGTTTGTCACTAGAGTCTTAGACTCCTAGGGAGGTTAGATTTGCCCGCAAATATAACTCTTTTCGCATGACAACGGGTATGGGCATTATAAGTTTTTTATTATTCCATTTGGCTTAACTAATGCTCCAACTACATTAATGTGTTTTATGAGTAGTGTGTTGCATCCATATTTGGATAAGTTTGTTATTGTGTTCATTGATGGTATACTGGTATATTCTAAAAATGAGGAAGAGAATTCCAAGAATTTAGCAGCAATGTTGAGGTTATTGAGGGAGAATTAGTTGTATACTAAGCTCAACAAGTGTATTTTCTTTCAAACTGAGGTACACTTCTTGCTGCATGTTGTCTCCAAGCAGGGAATTGCAATAGATCCAGAGAAGATAAGGGCCATCATGGAGTGGGTAGCTCCTAAGAGTGTGGATGAGGTGAGATTTTTCATGGGTCTGACAGGCTATGAACTTCTCGTAGATTTCTTATCCTATCACATCATTACAGAGGGAATGTAATAATTTCGAATGGATAGAGGAGTGTGAGGCTAGCTTTGAGCATTTTAAGTAGTTTTTGATACATGCACCAATGCTACAAAATGCAGATGTAGAAAAATAGTTTGTGTTATGCACAGACACTTGCAAGAAAGAGCTTGGTAGAGTCCTTATGTAGGATGGACAAGTGGTATGTTATGAGTCTCGGAAACTAAATGAGCATGAGCATAACTACCTGACATGTCATCTTTAGTTATCAACAATCATACATCCATTAAAGATGTGGAGACATTATCTTCTTGGTAGGAGGTTTGTATTTTTATGTGATGACATTGGGTCAAGGTATTGTTTAAAAAATCAAAATATGAAAGCCAGGAAGGCTAGGTGGTTGGCCACGATCAACGAGTTTGATTTCGAGAATAAGTACATCGAAGGTAAATAGAATAAGGTGGAATATTATCTAAGTACACAGGTAGAGGTACATCACGTGGAAGTTGTGAGATCCTATGGGACAAACTTACAGGATAGGATCTTGCAGGAAGATCAACAAGATGTCAGGTATATAGAGATTGTGCATAGGTTGCAGTAGGATGTTGGTATAGGTACAAGTGAATATAGAGGTATAGGTACTAGTATAGCTACTAGTGGCAGTACAGGTACATGCACAGGAACATCTACAGGTACAAGCGTAGGTGCACAAGATATGGATTATTTTCTTATAGCATATGGATTGGTTGGGTTCTAAGACAACGTATATGTACTAGATAGTACTGAGCTAAAGAAGGTGATATTGAGGGAGTTTCATGTGAAACCTTATTTAGGTCACTTAGGTTATCATAAAACATTAACTATGGTGAATAGATTCTACTATTGGCTAAATTTGAAGAGGGAAGTAGTAGCATTTGCGGCAAGGTATTTCGAGTGTCACTGAGTGAAAGCAGTGTAAACATCTAGGTGGACTGCTACAACCAAGTGCTATTCCATAATGGAAATGGGAGGTTATTTTCATGGATTACATCATAGGGATACTGAAGAGAGTGAAACAACATGATTTCATTATGGTCATTGTGGAAAAATTAAGAAAGTTTGCCCACTTCATTTTGATGAAATTTACTTTCTCAACTAGTGATGTGTCACAGGTATTCATCATAGATGAGGTTAGACTATATAGTGTTCCGAAGAAGATTTTGTCAGACAGGGATGTGAAGCTCACTTCCAAGTTTTGGAAGGAGTTATTTGTAGGTTTGGGTACAGAGTTGGCCTTCACCACAACTTATCATCTGTAGATAGATGGATAGACAGAGAGGGTAAATAGGATATTGTAGGACATTTTGAGGATGTACATGAAGCATCAACAGAGGAAGTGGGAAGAGTATGTCTCTTTGGTAGAGTTCACATACAACAATGGTTATCAGGATTCATTGAGGATGATTCATTTTTACGCATTGTATGGGCGGAGTTGTAACACTCCCATCAGTTGGAGTGATCTAGTTAGCAAGGTATTGATTGGGCTAGATATGTTGACAGGCATGGAACATGAGATGTAGGCGATAAAGAAGAATATAAAGGCATAATAGGATATAAATAAGTGTTATGCCAATAGGAATAGGTTTTTCAAGTATTTCTAGGTTTGGGAATAGGTGTACTTGCATATCAAACCAAAGAAGAGCTCCTTGGAGATTCGATCTTATGCTAAGATGGCACCATAGTTTTGTGGAACCTTCAATATCGTTGAGAGGATTGGGCCAGTATCCTATCGACTTGTACTACCTCTGGTTGTGAAATTCTATGATTTTTTCCATGTATCTTTGCTTAAGAAGTATGTTAAGGATGTTGATCATGTGATTGACTAGTCAGTATTGCAGGTGGAACCAAATCGAAAATTCCAGCTGGAGCCTCAGTGTATATTACAGAAATAGTTGCTCATGCTTTGGAATTGAGCAATCGAGCAAGTTAAAGTGAAATGGAAGCACTTTGGGCTCGATGAAGCTACATGGGAGATGGTGGATCAGATGAAATCTATGTATCCTTCCTTGTTTTCCAGTTGAGGCAAAGAAACTTTGATATGTTGGCTTGGTATATGCTTTATGGTGGTTAGGTATATGCTTTATGGTGATTTGGTATATGCTTTATGGTGGTTTTGTATATGCTTTATGGTGGTTTAGTATATGCTCTATGGTGGTTGATATATTCTTATGATGGTTTGGTATATGCTACATGATGTTTGATATATGCTTAGATATGGTGTTTAGTATATGTTTTGGTATATGCTTTGTTATATGTTTTTGATGTATATTTTTGGTAATGTTGTTATATGTACACATGTATATGGATGTAAATATTTCCATGAGCTATGTTATAAAGATCCACAATGTGGTATGGGTGTTATTTCATTATGATTATGTTGTCATGTTACTATGCTATCATGTGGTTATGTTATCATGATGTCTCTATTGATGGTCTATGTGGAGTTGGTAACTCAGCAGCGGGAATACGTAATGAACTGACTTGTTATAAAGCCGTCACACTACGTATTGTGGTATTGTTATCATGGTTGTCCGATGTTTTGTTTTTTGAGAATATATTTTCATTTGCTACAATATGTATTTGTTGTATTAAATTCTTCATGATCCTTATTAGTAGGACTGAGCTAATGTTGATGAAACACTGAGATATATCCCCCCAAGGATGGCAGGGTTTATTGTAACTCCCTAGTGAAATGTCCAGTTGGTAATAAAGGTTAAAACCCAATACCCACGGTTCAATAGTTGAAAGCATATTTCCAGGTTGAATGTTGGGAAAGACGTTCTTAGGGGGTGTTGTTTGCTTTAGTTTTATGGGCTGAAGGAAAATTGGACAAGGCATCATGTGCTGAATTTAGATCTTTGGATTAGGAATATCATGGGCCATTTGGGGACAATTATTTTATGAAAATTAATGGAAATTAGGGAGAAAATGGGAGGTGAAAGGTCACAAGTTGCATGTGAGGAGGAACATAAGAAAATGATGCCAACTCAAATGAATCATAAATGCTTTGAGATTAGTTAGGTAACCTTCGTCAATTGATTTTTGGAGCTCTCTCTCTCTCTCTCTCTCTCTCTCTCTCTCTCTCTCTCTCTCTCTCTATCACTCTTGGACACTTAGAGTTTCTTGGAGCACTTTGGAGTTGGAGAAAGAAAGGAAAAGAAGGCAAGAGGAAGCAAAGATCAAGTATGGGAAGGTAGGATCAAGCAGATACTGCAGGCTACATTGCAGGTATCGAATTGCATGTGTTTTTTCCTTGTTAGGTTTGGAATGCATTGGATTTCATGTGGTTATTTAATACCATGGCAGGGGTTTTACTAGGTGGATAGTATTTTCAGCCTAGCCTTTCCATTTCCTCATAGTATTAATGAGATGGGTTCTCTCATAGAGTTTATGTGGGATGGCCTAATTGGATTGGAACTTGAGTGGGGTGGATCTCAAAATTAACAAACATATGGTTTGAGTGGTCTCCAAACCAGACTAAGGATCATGAAGCGAATGGCCTAGTAACCCTTCGAACTAGAATATGGGTTGTGGTAAAGCCAGATTGTGTGCCTCAGTGTTCCTATGAATTCTTGTTGGTGAATGGACGTATATGTGGTAAAGCCAAGAGGTGGATTTTCTCTCTATTGGGCCTAGCAATTCCGAGATGGGATGCATCATAAAGCCTAGAGAGTATGTCTCAGAGTAGGGCCTAGTGATCCCTAGATCGAAATATGGATGCATGGTAAATCTTGAGAGACTAGAAGACACTCAAATTCCTCACAGTGTAGGGAGATAACTATAGTGGCATCAATGTTGATTGATTTTTTTTGGTGTGTTATATGGGTTACACATTCATAATTAGAATATGGAATGGTGGTGATTGGCTGAAGAGAGACTTGGCTCAGCCAATCTATTGTTAGGTGGAACGTGCTAGTCCCATTTTCGATTGGTTCATTGAATTTATTAATGAGAAATTAATTCCATTCATTTTCATGTGTAAATGTATTGATGTATATGTCGATTTTATGGATGATATGTTTATGGTAATTATGTTCCTATTATGATTATTATATGTATATTTTATGATAACAATTATGTGTGGCTCTCTCGATGTTTTTACCTATATATGAATGGATAATTTGTTTATGACCTAGTAGAGGATAATGTAGCAATTGACATGAGGGAACAATGGTTCATAGTGATTCTCAAATAATTCTGAGATCCATACACTTAATTCTAGTTTTTACACTTGTAGGTTACATGTTGATGATGTGTTTGATGAAATCCTTGTCATGGCTAGTAGGGGTTTGGTTATGGTCTTGTTAATTTTATTACTTTTGCATCATAGTTTCCCTTTATTTTTATTGATTCTAAGCTATCACTCTATTTTGGGTAGTGGCCTAGGCTCTGGGCTTGACAAAGTGGCTTAAATCCTGGGGTCGCTGGCATAGAACTAACAATTTTGGTGCCTTGTCGCTGACAGGAAAGCCTATGAGAGCAACTTTGGGTTTCTAGTCGCTCCCTTGCCCATTCCATGAGAGTGACTATGGCCTAGGGGATCCATAAAAATAGTGGGACCCAAGGATAGGCTATTTTAGTCATTGAATTGTCTCCTAATGGTTTTTTTGATGGTGTTGGATGATTGTGTGTGATGTTTCATCGTTTTTGCTTCCTTAAGATCACATAGGAGGTCGAATCTGATCATAGTAGCCTCACGTCATATGTTTTCCCCGATTGGCATGGTTACTTGGGTGGATGTGGGAGGAGGGTGTTACATCATTGATATGAATGTAATGTAATATCTTCATAGGGTCATAAGGTAAATTAATCTTTCCTTACTAGAGGGTTGGAATGTTTAATGCAATTGAACCATTGTCTAGTGCCCCTGCTGATGAAGCCTAAAATACTTTGGTAGCCACTATAGCAAGTTATTTGTTACATGTTTACAAAGAATATGGTATCCTTCCCTATAACCACACTCATTTTTTATTTTTTACTTTGATAAATGTCTGATATCATTTTTTACATTCCCTTTTACTTAAATTTCTACGAAAATAAATACAGGGAATGAAGAGGCACACATTGCAATATTTTTGTCTTTGGGTTTCTGGATTGCAAAATTAGCATATGGATTTGTATAAGATGATACTCCTTTTTTCTCTATGGGACCTAAAGAGAAGTAAATTTTGTGAATAGAACAAGTTCATACTTTGAAATTAGCATGTCAGAACTCAGAGATTTTGATACGGGTAAATATTGTGGTTTAGCCTTAATGGTTCAAAAGTTTTAAGTTATAAATGATCCTATAGCTTTAAATATTTTGCTTTAAATGAAATATTCCCATCTTGGGATTTCTTTTGAAGATGGTATTAATTGAATTAATTTCTTTGCATTTTTCAACTAGATGATACCTTTTGTGGATCCATTGATACAACTTGGTAAAAGTGGCACTTATAAGACTACACAAAGGCTAGATGGAATGTATGATTTCCTTCTTATAGCAAAGTTTGCAGTCGTGGATATGAAAGCTATTTAGTGGCATATTTATCGTACGAGGCCTTTCGCTTCTATCCATAAAATGGAGAGACAAATAGTCATCAATGTTCATAGGATCGATGGATGAAAATTAACTATAAAAAAGATTACAAATAACAAAAAGGTGTCAATATCTAGATTTTGTTCTCATCTCAATGTGACAATAGTTTCTTGTACTAGGGAGATCTATCTAGTTTTTCACTACAGCGCGAAGTCACAAGTAGACTCTAATGTCTCAAGGTTTACAATCATTGTTGAATTTTACTTAGCAGTTGGTGCCTATGATTGGCAATGACACTAACATACCCTTTTTAAGAGTCTACTATATCGTATCTCCACTACCTTCCTCTGTATAAATTATGTTTATCCCTTATAGACTCATATGGTGTGCATATTATCAGTATGTGTGGATATTATAGACGTAAAATATATGAGTTATTCTCCATTCCCCGATCCTCTATTGATTGTTCCTATTTTCACCTTTGATGCAAACAAGAATTAATCATGTGTGATCATCAACTTTCTTCTCCATGATACTATTTTTATATGATGTATGATGCATTCATGCATACTTATATATGTTTTCTTTCATACAAGAGAGAGAGAGAGAGAGAGAGAGAGAGAGAGATGTGACCATTGGTATTTGTTGCTTTCAAGAGATGCACAATTGCTGGGATTCAATTTTTGCATTGGGAGTCGAGGAGAGAGGTATCTCCCAGAGTGATATTCTAAGAAAGGTGTGCATATAAATCCTTTTCTATTAGTTTTGTGCCATATCATTTTCGAGATGATGCTTACATTGTGGAAATGGAAAAGATTGGATGTTTTAAGTTTGTAGTAGTTGAGTGTCTTCTCTAATCAATGCTATTCACAAATGAATTTAATGTCTTTATACATTTCAAGTCATCATTGTAGTTGGTCTGATTAATAGAGTTTTGACTACATAGTTTGCCTACGAATTTTGGTGTTATAGGTATAGAGCTTATTCTTACCATTGAGGTGGTGAAAACTGAAATTGCCACCAAAACAGGTAACTTTCAAATACGACACTTTGATCATTGAAATTTGTTCCACTTTAAACTCTATCTTTATTTATATATTTTTTCAATATACTAATAATAAGAAATTATTATATAATTTTTAAAATAATATTTTTATTAGAATTATCTATGTAGAACCAATTGCTTTTCAAGTTACATATCTTTTTATTTAATTGATTAAATTTCTTACTTCATATTTTATTTTCTAAGATATTATGTCAATTGTTTCTATGTTTTTATTAAACTTATTATAGCAAGATCCAGGTGGTGGAATTGCGGAAAAATGAAAAAGCAGCGACAATGCCATGACGTGGCTCTTATTTATTATATGTTGTATTTTTTTCCGTTTGTTTTCACAAGTTATCAATAGTTTGAGCTTTTTAGCATGAAACTTAGTTGGAATGATTGTGCCTAATTTCTTCCTAAAGGTTAAATACTAAGTTCTTAAGGTGTTATTTTTTATGGTGACATTTTATTTGCTTTGTTTAAATAGGTTAGCTAGCCACATAATGGACACTATTTCCCAACTAAAGAAAACCTGTTTGAGTTTCTTGCCTTTCTGGGGAAAAATGAAATTAACATTGCTGATGTTGAGGTATATGTCATAAAGATATTTTATAGTCTACTTTAGTTTATATTTTAGTGTTCATCATCTTTCATGTCTTATACTTTGCATTGTATCTTCATTTTCAGAAGATAAACTTAGTATTGATGGTAAGAAGTGGGAATTGAAGAAAGAGGAGAACAATAACACTGGAGCGACAAATGCAGAAAGAGAGTGAAAAGAATCGATTTAGTGATACCCTTAAAGCCAATATCCTGCATGAGATGAACACAGACAGATTGATGGTCAAGTCTTTAGAGTTGATGAATTCACCTGCAATTCCTTGGAAACACAATGATAATGTTTTGAAGTGATGAACCAATATTTCATGTGTAAATTGTATTCCAACCATTATTAAGTTGGAAATTGATATTGTAATACTAATATTTTAATACTGTACATTTCATATATATAATTTGTGGTTTAAATTATTTATATAGATGTACTTTATATTATTTAGTATTGTAATTATCATATGTTACTGTGTTTTCATATTAGATGAACATGCACATTGTATGACATTTTTTAAATTTAGTTGCAAAATCATACTAAAGAATTTATGTTCATTGATAGTGGACACATAAAATCAACCTAAAACTACTAAATTAGTAATTTATATTGATTAATGATGAAGACAAACAAAATGAATATAAAATGACTAAATTAGTTGTTTATAATTATTATTAATGAAAGTAAATGAAATGAATATAAATTACTAAATTGGTCATTTATATAATGAATATGAAACTACCAAAAAAATATAAATGACTATTGTAAATGATAAATTTGTGATTACAAATGAAAACTAAATTTTTCATATATACAACTATTAGTAGTTAATTTATAGTACCTTATAACATGACCAAAATTTTGTTGGGTCCCTATCATACTAGTGATTACCCCATTACTATGGTAGTTGTACCCCTTATTAATATTGTTGTGCCCTTATTGCCCCCATATTGTTATTACTGTGCCCCATAGAATCCCTCTATTGTTATTTGTGTGGCTTTATATTTATTTTTATTTAGGGGATCGGCTGGTTAGTATTCGCGTGGACTCTTAGACTCCTATATAATAGAAAGGAAGGTTTGTCATTTGTATCATCCAATATTGTTCATTTATGTAAGTACAGGAGGTTGCCCCCTCGAAGAGGCTGAATTCTAAGGCGTTGATCTATATTTTCTATCTTTTCTTGAGCTGGTTTCATAACATTTGGTATCAGGGCTTTGGATTCTAGGGTTTCGCTGCTCCAAACAGGTCATTGTGGCATTTTCACTATAAATTTTTTCTGTGATGTTTCAGAAGTAAAAAAAAACCCATTTGAGAAGACATCACGCTGAATCTCGGGTCCGAATTTCAGAGATTTTTCCGCTATATTTTCGGAGATATGATATGAGGAAGTTGGTTTTTTTGCAAAATCCTGAACTACATTCAAAACAAGTGACCTGGGGAAAATCGTCATAAATTTCTCTCTGAGCATCAGATTGAAATTTCGTAAGAAGGTATAGAAAGAGGACGGACTGTAGTTTCTTGTATATTTTTTTTAGAGGCAAAGGTCAAAATAGTGACACGTGGCACTTCATACAAGTTTGCTCTTCTGAAAAGGTCTATAATCAGGTCACTGTGGGAGATTTGGCATAACTCTTCATTGGATAATCCAATTGGGGTCAGACTGGTGGCATTGGAAAAAGGACATAGAGGGCTACCACAGGGCACAATTTCAGAACTGGATGTTTTGAAAGTACATAGATACATCAGAGGCAATATCGAGATCCTACAAAGAAAAAAAATGTGTGTAGATTTTTTTAAATTTTTGCTTAAGATTGGTTTGAAAATTTATTTTGAAGGAATTAAAAGGGCTAGTAGAGAATTATTATTGGTAACTGATGCCCCGAGGAAAGAAAATGCAAACACCTAGTAAGGAACCTGAAAGCTCTAGCATGACTCATGAAGAAGAGGAAGAAATGCTACATGATATATCAAAATTACAAGAGCAAGTGCAAAACATGTCAGCCTCACAAAACCTAACAAAAGCTAAGATAAATGGCATGGAATCTAATATAAAGGGCGTGGAAGCTAAGATGGATGATTGGAAGACAGATTTGAAGTCAGACATGGACGATTTGAAGAAAGATTTGAAGACAGAAATGGACGAAGTGAAGATAAATATGAATAATTTGCTACAAGAAATGGTCACTAAGGGTGAAAGAGTGGTAAAGGAAACTCATGATGTGAACAAAAGAAATGTTAATAATGATTCCATAGACTCTAATGTGAGATCGAAGACCCATCATATTCCAAAAATCGATATGAGGAAGTTTGATGGCAAGGATCCCGCAACATGGATATTACAGATGGAGCAATTTTTCGATCTCAATAATGTGCAAAACACACAAAAGGTACGTATGGCAACTTTATATTTGGAACCAAATCAGTTTGTATGGTATCAATGGCTTTGCTCTCGTAAACAATTTATCACTTGGGCAATTTTTACTGAAGAATTGATGGCACATTATGAGGATGCAAAAAGCAACATTTTTTTTAGCCAATTGATAAGTCTCAAACAAAAGGGTCCAATAATGGAGCACATTGAGGAGTTCCAAAAATTGAACATAAGGGTAAAAGATATTCCAGAGGAGCATAGGATTGATGTGTTGATAGGGTCTTTAAAGGATAATATCCAACATGATGTTCGCCTTTGGGAACCTGATTCATTAGAGAAGGCATTCAGGTTAGCAAGAAAAATGGAAAGCAAAATTATGGCAACCAAGAAGCA
>APFE031214769.1:0-15341 GCA_000404065.3 Pinus taeda | reverse complement strand
AAGAAACAAAATTAGGATTTATATATAAAGGCTGACTACGGAGGAAACAAACATTGTCGTGGTATATATATAGGATATATATTTTCATTTGGAAAGAAAATAAAAAAAATAAGATTTATACATAAAGGCCAACTACGAAGGAAACAAAGGCCGTGAGGCCCATACACATGCAAACATTCCAGTCAAATCCTTGTCCTTGTGACCACTCAAAGGACCTGATATCATCATTGAATTGTTGAAATAATCGATATTATATATCTAGAATGTACTGCACTGGTCTACTATTCATTTAGGAATGATGTGACAATAAATGGCTTATACACATGCAAACATTCAAATCAAATCCTTATCCATGCAACCGCTCAAAGGACCTGACATCATCATTGGATTGTTGAAATAATCGATATTATATATCTAAAATTTATTGCACTGGTCTACTACAATAAATGGCTTATACACATGCAAACATTCAAGAGAAATCCTTATCCTTGTGACCGCTCAAAGGACCTGACATCATCATTGGATTGTTGACATAATCGATCTTGTATATCTAAAATGTATTGCAATGGTCTACTATTGATTCAGGAGGCTTATACACATGCAAACATTCAAATCAAATCCTTATCCATGTGACCGCTCAAAGGACCTGACATCGTCATTGGATTGTTGAAATAATCGATATTATATATCTAAAATTTATTGCACTAGTCTACTACAATAAATGGCTTATACACATGCAAACATTCAAGTGAAATCCTTATCCTTGTGACCGCTCAAAGGACTTGACATCATCATTGGATTGTTGACATAATCGATCTTGTATATCTAAAATGTATTGCAATGGTCTACTATTCATTAAGGAGGCTTATACACATGCAAACATTCAAATCAAATCCTTGGATTGTTGACATAATTGATCTTCTATATCTAAAATGTATTGCAGTGGTCTACTATTCATTCAGGAGGCTTATACACATGCAAACATTCAAATCAAATCCTTGTCCATCTGACCGCTCAAAGGACCTGACATCCTACAATAAATGGCTTATACATATGCAAACATTCAAGTGAAATCCTTATCCTTGTGACCGCTCAAAGGACCTGACATCATCATTGGATTGTTGACATAATCGATCTTGTATATCTAAAATGTATTGCAGTGGTCTACTATTCATTCAGGAATGATAGGTACATATGGTTTTTAATGTCAAAGGTTTATACATATGATGCATAACATTTAGCTACGAGGGCCCTTCTATATAAATTATTATTAAAAGTTTAATATATGTCCACGACATGGATTATACGCTATGCCAAAATACAATCCAGGTTTTGATTCCATGACCACTGAAATGACTTTTTCTTTGTTGATTGAAATTGTCATAAGCGTTCGTACATATACAAGGTTTAGTCATATGCCACGATAAATGTGGGAAATATTGAGGGGGTAATAATGATCAATCATTGGTGAATTTCTACTATACTATAGGAAACATAAATGACTCAGACACAAACACAATGGACATTCACGAGGATGTCGTGGTAGTTCGAAGGGATTTTATTTGTAGTTGATGGGAGGCTTTGGATATTATTTTGCCGAATCACAAATTCCCATGCGAGAAGAATCCAAAGATGGAGTTAACCATAACTATTGCATTGTACTAGTCAACATCTAATCTTTATACACCTATTCTTGTCATGGATTCTCCTCCCCCCTCGTAGTCACAGTTAGTCTCTTGTGTCAAGGGTATGTATATATATCATGATGAATGCAATTTAATGTGGTAGCAACATGATTTTGGTGAATTCTGCAAACCCTAGCGTGCTCGTCTCACTACATACTCTCCATTGGTTTTAAAAAATATTAATAACGCCCTATCAAAAATCATCAACAAATATAGAATAAGACAGTAGCAGCAAGAAGGCATGATGATTGTTGATCATAGGGATTTCTTAGCTCCATGAACCAACGAGGGGATGAAGGTATAATTTTTTGTTTCCTGCAAAATTTCCACGAGTTCATATCATATAACTGGTACCGATTAGAGATGGTCTTGCTCGGTATGATTTCCTTTCGAGTTGTTGATTCATTTAAACCGACTTCGATCCACCTTCTTTTTTACATAAATATAGCATATATCTGTTGAGCCATGTACTCAGAAATTTTGAATCAATAAAAACATTCTTGTTGGTCCTACCCTACCTCAGTGTCTTTTCTTTATTTTTGTTTTTTTCGTTCATTATTCTCTTCAACATTTACTCACTCTATATATCACTATTTAGATATATAACAGTCGTGTGTTATATTGAGACCGTTGTTCCCTTGACAATCATGCATTCTTTTGTTATATACAAATTTTTAAAAAGAGAACATGTTGTATAAAACATAATGCGTGACACTTTAATATATATAAATATAGAAGGAAAAAAAAAATCTTCATGTACATTTCACATTAAAAGGGTTTTAAAGTGATGTACAATTACTTTATTTCATTACTTTTTATGTTAACCTTTTGTTAGGTTCTAAATAATTTCTTTAAATAATAATTTTAGATTTTAGGTTTTAGTTATAGTATTTCTATGTCTAATTGTTGTCTAATAATTTTATTCAATATGACTTAACTTTACATTTTATATTATTGATTAAGATTTTAATGTTATATATATAAAAAATACAAACAACAAAAATACAATGTTTAAACAAACCCCCTCACTTATTAGTTCAATGATTTTAACACTTTTCTTCTAAGTTTAATGATTGTGACACTTTTCGTTTAGAAGAGAGGGTTTACTTTATTTTTTCTTGCATAAAGAAGTATTGTAACTAGTTCTTTCTTCATAGTTTCTAGGGTTACGATAGTTGTTTGTTTTACTTTTCTTTCTTTAGTCAAAGTTTTAAGCCCCAAGATTATTTCTCGAGAGCTGCAATTTTGATGTAGACGCGATTGTATGCTCAAAGACTTTTCCTTGTGGGATTTGCTTCTCTCATCAAAGGTAACAGGTTTGAGTTGCACTAGACCTCGCATGGACTCAACCCTACTCGTGCAACTATAAACAAAAGAGAAAGTGCTCTCATTATTTCTCACATCTACAAAAACGTTCAAGGTTTTGGTGTCTAGAGCGGCACATTTCGAAACATCAACACTAGGTTCTATGATGTCTATTGAATTCTCTTTTCTTTCTATTGTAGGGTGTGTCTGGCTAAAAGCCTTTCATTGGTCTATTTGGCAGTAACCTCAATTTGGCATAATTTTTATCTTTGGATGTACTTTGGTCTTTTAGACTAAGTATGTTGCTACTCAGTTCCATTAATGCATGTTGAGTATTTGATACTAAGATTGGACTTATATAATATGTATATATTTCTACAACTTTCCGCATACTCAATGTAATAGACTACTTGTGCTATATTTTACTTATAAAATTTATTTAGGTAGTTAGTCTGTTGCTATACAATAAAAACACTAGACTTCGTATTTTTGTGAGTTTTTTGCTTCCTAAATCCTATAAGTGAAATGGTTTGTTTTCCAGCAAGTAATATAATTTTATCTATTTTCAGTTGCTCCTTGTATTTGAATCTTTATTTCTTTTAATTGTGACTTATTTGCATGTAACCATTCTTCTTTATGAATATGGTATATTTTCATCCGTAGATATTTCTTTATCCATATGTAGTTTCTCATCCTTTTTCCTTATGCAAGATACAAAGTGTTGGTTTCCAATGTATGTGATTTTTACTTCTTCATTGCATGGTTACTTAGGAATAGATATCCACTCTTTTCCAAATAAAGAAGGTGTATTAGCAAGCATTTATGCTTAGCCTATCTTTATGCAATCCTATTCAATTTTTGTTCTTGACTTCTCATTAATAGCCCTCAAATAAGTTAACTCATATTTCTTCTAAGTAATCTTTGGTGCAAAGAGATCAGTTGTAATATTCTCATGCCAAGGTTTTCTGCAACTATTCTTCTATGGTTTTCACCCCTCAGGTATATACTGCATATGTTATAGGTTAGTACAAAAGATTATTTTGCACTGGCCTATGATTATGCTAAGATTACTCATTTTCTTGTTTTAATGATATAATATCTACAAGTAAAATAATTCAGAGATAGTTCTTTACTCTATTCATAATCATTATGCTAAGATTACTCATTTTCTTGTTTTAATGATATAATATCTACAAGTAAAATAATTCAGAGATAGTTCTTTACTCTATTCATAATATTTAAGTAAAATAACAATTTAAGTTAAAGCTTCAAATATTTAACATGAACACTTTAATAATTTTAATTCCATGTGCCTAACTATTTATTCTTGTTTTCTTGTGCATACAACCATATTCTACCTGAAAGCATTCTTTAAAATATTTCAAACAAAATGATATGTTCACTTATCTGAAGATTTGAAAATATAATAGGTGCGAGCACATTCCTCGCAACTAAATGAACTACTATTAAAGAAAATTCCCCTGAGCCTCAAGCTTCCATTATATCAAAAACCATAACATGTACTTCATATTATTCCTCCTTAGACCCTAGGAGTGTCCTGCTAGTTGAGTGTCTAAAATATTTTTGGTTTCTTTCTATCTATTATTTTTCACTAGGATTGGGGTATTTTTTAAGGATTAAGATATTATGCATATGTATAGTATTATAAGTGACTATTCTAGTTGAAAAGTCATACATATATAATTTGAGAAAATATTCAATAAAAAACATATAATTTACTATTAAAATTGATAAATTTTTTGCTCAGTATTTTCCATTTAATCATATGTATGTAAAAAATGGGTGAATTTTATCCAAATGAGTGAATATTTTGTTTTAGAAAAATATCCAATTAACGAATTTATTGTGCCCCTAAAATTTTCCTTAACTCTGATCCCTTTCTTCCCATAGATTTTCCATTTTATCCTGCAACTTGTTTTCCTTCTACCCTACATGACCCTTTTCTCTGTTCATGCCCTACTCTAGTGCTTAGAAATCTTGGGAAAAGATGAAGGTTTAGATTGTAACAACTATCACATAAAAAACCACCCACGATTTTTGTACTCCAGCTGATTAAACCAATTTCCTAAAAACAGGGTAGCTTGACTACTCACATTCTAGCTCCCACTATATTTTCAAATAACACTATTTTATTCATAATAATATACAAATACTTACATATGTAACTAAGAATATACAAACTTAGTCTTAACCCCACAGTCAATGTTTTGATTTTAATGTTTACAAACAATATAGAGCCATAAATTTTGGTAAAGAAATAATTATAATAGGGGCACTACATTTTATCTCGCTAAATGAATACCATCATCGGTGTTTCCTCTACATTCATCACTTCTTGAGAAGTGAAGAAGTGCTCCTCACAATTTCTCTTCCATCTCCCAAGTGACCTCCTCAGGGCCAAAGAGCTTCCATTACACTTTAACTTGGGCAATGGCTCGATTTCAGAGTAAAGTTTTCCTCTTGTCTAAAATTTGTAGAGGCTTGACCTAGAACTCACCTTCCGATTTGCCCTATTCCACATTCCAATCAATAATATGAATTTGACCATGAATATATTTCTTGAAACGTGATACATATAAGACATTGTGTACTTTTATGTGGGTTGGTAGTGCTAGCTAGTTGGCCACTCATCCTACTCTAGCTAGTATTTCAAGTGATCCAAAAAACTTGGGTGCTAACTTAGCACAAATTCCCAATTTCAAAGTGCTCTTATTGGGATTGAATTTAATGTACACATGTTCCCCGACTTTATATTCTTTATGAGTCCTCTTGATCTACATAGTCTTTCTGTATGTCATTAAGGGAAATTTATGGTAAAAAATTGGCCTCAAAATGAAAAATGTACTAACCAAATTAACTTTAAAAGAACTAGTGGAAATCAAGATGGTGATGTCATCACTAGGGGAAAATAGTTTGGAGAAAAAAGAAGAAAATATTTTTCTTATTATCTTTTCGACTTATCTCCTCATAGGTCCTCTCAAATTTCAAGAGTAGACACATGTTGAATGCAAAATTAAATTCCATATCCAACGAGTACCCACTATGCATAGCTCTAAGTATATCCACAAAAAAAATGAAATTACATGAAAAAAACATGTTCAACATACTTTTTTCATGTATTTTCAATTTTTTTCAATGTGGACCTACTCAATAGTATGCAGAGTTGGTACTCATTAGATCTAGAATTTAGTTATGCATCCAATGGGTGTACTATTGAAATTTGAGTGAACCTGCCAGGATATTATTTTAAAAATTCATAAGCCTTATTTTATCATTTTAACTACTTTTTTTTATTAGTTTCCATATGAGGCTCATTTTATACCTTAAAATTCCCCTATTTCTTGAGCTATGTTTACATTTTGTTTTATCTTTTTGACTATTTTTTCCATCTCCTCCAGGAGATCAAGTCCCAAAACCATTATGTCTTATGGCTGACTCCAACTCAATGGAATATGACATTTTCATCCATAAAGGACTTCAAAGGGACTTATTTTAAGAGATTCTTGATAGTTATTATCGTAAGCACACTCAACTGAATGTATATAGTCTTCCAACCTAGTGGGTTGATCCATCACATACATGTGGAGCATTTCTTCAAGAATTTGATTGGTTCTTTCAGTATGTCCATCTGTTTGAGGATGATAAGAAATATTGAAATTCAATTTTCTACCCATCCCTGCAAAAAGTGCTTTCCAAAACTTGGAAGCAAATTTTACATCTCTTTCAGATATATTTTTTTTTGGTATTTTATGTAATCTAAAAATCTCTTTGATGAAAATTTCAGCTATATGAATCAGCTTTATATGTTGATTGTATTGGTATAAAGTTAGTTGGTTGGTTTAGTCAATTTATCCAGTCCAATCATGATTGAATCAAGTTTTCTTCTAGTTATAGGTAGCCCCCTAATAAAATATAAGGAGCTAATTTCCGATTTTTGTTTCCGAATGAGCAAGGGCTTCAATAATCCAGCATGATGTTGATGTTCCACTTTCACTTTTTGGCATTCTTGACACTTTTCTAATGATCTAGGTCTGGAGAACCTAAAAAATCAAAATCATCAAATCGTAGTGAAACTATGAACAAGTTAAAGAGTTCATCAATATGAATCCAACGACATATACAATGCATCAATCCAAGTTTGTATGACCAATTTATTGCAGTTTGAAGTTGACAAGACAAACAAGAAAAGGGGGCCCACAGTGTGCCAAGTGGGACCCACAACTTGCATGACAACCAACTAGTGGCCTACCAGCCAATAACACTTGTGACTGGATCATTGGGCCCTACAAAAGACATAAAATAAAATATTAAATAACTATATAAAGCAAACCTTAAAAAAATATATAAATATGGTTGTTAAATAACCATATAAAAACAAAGGTTATATATAATAAAATATAACCAACCAACAAATATTAAAAAAAAACAAAAACCTTAAAAAGGTTTTTCATATTGTTATATGGTTACAAACCCAAAACATATGTTAAAAAATTGAAAAAGGGTGGTTATAGAAAACACCATATATAACACATGGTGCACGTCGTTATGGCTTAATATAAATAACGGAGTTGTCTATATTGAGACTTTTTGAAAGCCTTTCCGGTGGGTTTTTCCGGTCAAAATCCGACAGCAATTTATTGGAATCGCAAGTTTGATAGCTAGTTTCTGCACAATCAAAGTGTCCCAGGGGTTTTTCAGGGTGCTGAATCCAAATATGCAGTTAAAAACCCATTTTAACTGCAACAAATCAGGATTTAACCTCAATTTCTTTCGCCGGATTCCGTCACCGGAATCTCCAAAAAGTCGCATTATAGACAACTCCATAAATAACCACTTAAAATATCACATGGTGGATGGCTAAATGGCATTCGACATGGTTAATAACCATGTGATAGGTTGAACAATATATGGTGACTATTATTAATATAACAAAACGAGCCAAATATTTTTAACGGTTTTAGCAATCTGACACAACCAACCACCAATGAACCATGGTGGGGGCTTTGTAAAGACTTCTAGACTCACATTATTTAAAATTTACCATTTTATTTGAGCAAAATCAAGGGATGGAGCGAAATAGGGCTGAGCAAGGAAGAGATCAGAACCATTCAGAGAGGAACCATCCCACACACAAATATCGAGGCATTATATTCTAGATATATTCCTCAAGAATATTTTAAGAATATTCTCTTTTAATGTTGTGTGGAATTTTGAAGATTCCCTATGGAGCTAAAAACTAATAGTGTCAAAATGGGTCCAAGTTTATGCTCATTCAACCATAATTTCAGAAGGATTGCAATTGTATAGCTAATTTTTTCATTAGAGCAGTGAATTTCAGGGGTGATGGTAGAAACTCATCTTCATCATTATTTATTGGGCATGGAGTTTGAGACAATAATGCGCCTTTCAGAAGTGGGTCATCTTTACAGTCTAAAGTCTCAGGAGGACAAGACGAACCTAATGGTACTGTGATTTTTATGTTTTGAGCAGTCAAATTTCAAGTCACTCCCAAGATTGGAGGTATAATGATGTAGTTTCCATCTACTTGCCTTTATTTTTTATGATATGAATGAAGCAACCTCCCCACTCTTGAAGTAGAGCCTAGAGACATAGTCCACACTGGAAAAACTCCATTATCAAATATTATGTGCATTGTATTTATGGTTTCCTTTTTGTTGCTTCTTCTTTAACTTTTTTCATACATGGTTTTTACATTCTCTTTCATGTAATTCTACTAACATCACCAAAGAAAAGATCTTGGATAATGCCAATAAATCAAAGAATACAGATCAAATTTTTAATTAGAGCAGACTTCTTGCTAATGTGAATTGCTAGTGTGTATGATAACCACGACCAAGCTCTAAAAGGGTGAAGGTAAACTTAATTCCTTTGATCTAGAGATTGGACATGCAACCCAGAGAAGGAAAATGGAAGATGATGATGTTTATACCAAGAATGAGAAAGATTTTTGCAAAGTTTTATACAACATGGAAAATAAGGTAGAAAAATTGTTTTTGTATTATGAGAAGAAATTGGAAAAGAAGGAAAATAAGAAGAAAGAGAAAGCAGAGGACAATGCTTTAGTGAATCAGGAAAATGGAGGAGAACCTCTTGAGCCTCCATGTTGGGCATGGACTCCCCCCAAAGGCATGTTTTGGGGCTCAAAGCCCAAGTTTTGACCGAATCTTGTTGTAAAGCTCCGCGCATTACAGGCATGGGGTGCGAAAGTATGATAGAGTCACAGGGTTTTATGCCCTAGTTTTGTAATGTAATGTTAGCTGGATAGACGTACCCATGCTCCACGGACCATGGGATTATATAAATAGAATGAGGCTCTAAGTGTAAAGGAGGGAGGGAAAATAAGGAAAAAAGGAGAATAGAGCATGAGAAGTCTAAGTGATTGAGTCGCAGTGTGAAATGTGTCTTTGGGTTGTAGAGTAGGAGAAGTCTAAGTGATTGAGTCGCAATGTGAAGTGTGTCTTTGGGTCGTAGAATAGTAGAAGGCTCTGCAGCTGACTGCACAGAGGCCTAGTAGTCTGCAGCTGAGTGCGCAGACCCCTGCAGCTGAGTGTGCAGGGCAAGTTGAGTTTGTAACCCTGGAAAGAATCAATAAAGAGAAGTTTGGTTATAATTCTGTGTATCTTTTCTTGGTTTAATGTATGATTGTTATAACTTGCAAATATATTGTTTATTTATTGCGCGCACCTGTATGAATGTTTTATGTTGTTAAGTATAACTCAAAGCACTCAAGTGGACAAAGATAATTAACTAACATTGGAATATAGGCAAGGCCTTGGGTAATAGTGAAAAATGTGGCACATCCCTTGGATAGGGTTGCACGAAGGCATTTTATCAAGTTGCGAGGAACGGGAAGGTGCGCAAAGTAACATGTGCGCAAGGAGAAACTGCGGACCAATAAAACTCATTAGACATCTCCGGGGTGCAGAAACCTAGTTCTAGCACCCTCCCATAATACTTTGGGTGAGACCTCAGTCCGCACTCCATGAACTATTGCCGGAAGGGCTAGTAGTACTGAGATTTGTTTGGCTAGCTAACTCTAAACCTGGGTCAGGCCCCAACAACCCAACAAATGGTTATGTTGCCAGGACCAGGATCTATATAAAGATGTCTGATGTCGTACCACTCGAATTTGACAAAGAAAGGAATTGAGGAGTGGTTGGATAGAAAGATTCACGAGTTCGCGGCATGGGAAAATAGGAACCTCTGAGTATCAAAGGAAGAGTGGTTAGATTGCTACTCGTATATGGAGATCCACAAAATTTTCTTTGCATCCTTCCCCACTGAGTTCTACGAGTGGATCGTGAAGCTAGCAGATAGCCAAGGAAGGCGTAAACTCGACAAACCTATTGTGTGGACTCTAGAGTTGGTGTGCAGACTAGAAGCATCAAAAGATAGGAATGCACGTTTTGTCGATCACTTGCTGGATCGAATCATTGGAGGATTCATCACTAAATTCATGGTAGATACTTGAGTCAGCTATAGCGAGGGAGAACGACGCTTCCTCAAGGGACCGTGAGGTAAGCACATTAAATCTTTGAACACCTGGATTAAAATTGTATTGTGTGAAAAGTGGGTTATGCGAATAGATTGATGTTTGGGGCTACGCGGAGTGGGAGGATCTATAGAAACAAAGGTAGCACAGAACTAGAAACTAGCCCTTTTATTTCACCTCCACGCAGAGGCAAAGAAAAACTCGAGAAGGTTTCACCAAGAAGTGCAATCGATTTGATAAATTAGAGAATTCTGCGCATACCACCTCCACCCACACCACCACTAGTTTCACCATCTTCAGCCCCGACTTCACCCATACCAACATCACCACCACTGCGAAGTAGTATGGCCAACACGATAAAGCTATCAGTGTTCAAGGGAGTAGGGAATGAAGATCCAAACCAATTTTGGTTCATGGTAAAAGCGGTATGGGAAGCACAAGGTGTCATGGACGACAATATAAAGAAGGAAATGTTGGTTAGTGCTTTGCAGGATCACGAGCTGACCTGGTAAATTAAGCATTCCATTGACAATCCAAATGCGGGGATAACAGATATCCAAGCTACACTAAAAAAGGAATTTAGCAGACCAAAATTGGAGGCACAATTGATCATTCGATTCAAGGAAATCACAATGCTACTAGGCAAAACCCCATGGGAGTTGGATCAAATATTGAAGTGTACAATTCGTGAAGCGAACATGACACTAACAGATGGGCAACATCATGAATGGTATGTAGCATCATTAACACCACATTTATGGAACGTGTTATCGCAAAAAGGGCTAATAACTCAAGCTGAAGCTTTGGAGGTCGCGATGAGATTACATGAGACTCCAATACAAGATCCAAACCTGGGAGTCCAGCAGATTCACACGCAACTAAAAAACTTGTGCCTTGAGATGCAGATTTTGAAATAAGATAGGATGGCTCGTCCAGAAGTGTGCGACGAGGCATGGTGCATAAAATGCAAGGGCCAGAGGCACAACAAGGACCATTGCCCAGTGTTTGCGAATTACCTTGTGGGAGGAGGACCAATGCCATCGATACCGGAGGCACAAGTAGGAACAAGCGCAACACCTGTATTGTGGTGTGCCATTTGTCAGATAGGAGGGAAGCATGCTACAGATAACTGCCATCTATTACAAAAGTATACGCAAAATTCTCAACAGTTATTCTGTAATTTCTGCAGCTCAATAGGCCATGATGTGAAGTTATGAACTGATGATGGATCAGACTCCTACCTATAGAGTTCAGGCTAAAACACAGGCCCTTGATCAAAACACAGGAATGGCGCACACCGGATTTCAAGGACACGGACGAGACCGAGGAGGAATGGGACCAGGAAGAGGTTGAGGCCAACTAATATGTTACAATTGCAGAGGGCGAGGACATTATGCCCACGACTGTATGAATCCAACATGACCATTGTGCTTGTATCATAGATTTTTCGATCATGAGACAGAGGACTGTCCATCACTGCTAGCAAGGCTGCGATAAAGGAGCAATCCAACCTCTCCCGACTTCGAACCTGCAAATGATGAGGTATGAGCTGTGTGAGGAAGAACATAATGTAAATATCATGCTCTGATGTGGTATTACGACATGGAACGATAAAGGCAAGTAGCTTGAAGAAATTACCTGGGTTCGTAAGGTTCCGTTGAAGGAACCTGAATTTGATTTGGAGCACACTAAAGAGACATTCATGAAAGCTAAGAGAAGCTTCATGGATGCCTCCACTTCAGGAAGTAGAGACAGACTGGAACCGGAAATGGACCCATTAATGCTCACTACATTCTTGGAGACATGCATGAAGCTATTACGAGACAGCAAGGCTATGAAGGGGCTGCAAGAACACATAACTAGATGTGTTGGGACTGCGGCAAGAGAACCGCATGTAGTCTGGAAGGTCAGAAAGCACATGAAGAAAATAGGAAGGGAGATGAGATTGACCGCGCAAATCGAGGAATATGAAATGGATCAAGTGATTCTAGATCTAGGATCAGACGTGAACGTCCTACCTGTTATCACTTAGAACTAAAAGTTTGATGCATATAGTTACATTCCCTAGTTTGATGACAAAGGTCTATGTTTAAGCTGCTTTCATTTTTATTTGTCTCACTTAGGATTCTGAGTTTTAAAGGTTTTTTAGCTTAAATCATACTCTGATCCTATTGGCTTTCCTCCACTCATCATTATTCCATATTCATGTCTTGTCTATGCCAAGTCACCGTGTCTTTTAGTGATTCCGCAACGTAGTCTTATTTGGCCATTTCGCAGCACAATCATAGTCTAGCAGTTTTGCAGCGCGTAATGATTAAGCAGTTTCGCAGCACATCATTAAAAAATATAACTAACAGAGCTGTGAAATCATGGATTTGTGCATTCCGTAGTGAATCTTTCCTAAAATGTCAAGTCCATAGGTGAGTCAGCATATGCGTCCACTCATGTCAGTTTGAGTACCTCTTGAATCATCTCTGAACATTCATTTGCCGCTACTCCACCAATAGATTTTTGATATGCACGGAAATATCATTCCCAATAGATTTTACCATGCATAGTCCTTAATAATGGTCGTGAGTGTTGCATGAGTGACCAGTCATGTTTCAATTTGAATTTCAAGCGAGGCTGTTCAAGCGAGCCTGATTACAAGCGAGGCTGAATAAAAAAGAGGAGCTGTATCACCATCTCGACCAGAGCTGTTAGAATTTGGCTGTGAAGATTTCAAAGTGAAAATGGAGAGAAAGGAGCACAAATCCGGCAAATGTCAAAGGAATGAACCTGAAGGCCTGGACATAACGTTGAGAGATGAAGGCGTGAAGAAGGCGTTTAAAGATGCTAGGTGCTGGAGATTTTGTAAAAAGCTACAAGGAGGGCATGCACAGGTAACTAAAGAATTTGCACTAAATTTCACTGGTTTGAATTCAAAGGTAGCCATGTTAGAGATATCAGTTTCTCCAGAAGCAATAGCTGTTGTAACCGAGATCCCAAGAGGACAGGAAGAATGGTTCAAAAATTTTAAATTTGATAGGAATCCTTGTAAGGAATTCTTAAAAGAGGCATATGTAAATGAAGACTTCACAAAAGCAGTGCCCAAGTATTATCTCAAGGAACATTATGCTCTTCTTCTCACCTGTATGCAGAAGTATTTAACCTGTGAAGGAAGGTACAATAAGGTTTATCCTTACCATTTTAAACTGCTCTTGCATTTTACCGGGAAAGTCTCCATAGACATTCCATTTTATTTATTTCGCAGTTTAAGTAAGATGTGTGATAAGGTGCAGCTGAGGAAAGAGGACTGTGAAACCTCTTTATTTCATCATGGTCTGATTAACTTGCTGGTTTTAGATGGCCTCCAAAAGATAGGCAGAGACTCGAATTCTTTTACCTTCATGGCTGGATTCCAAAGTAAGACTGGTCTTACTCCACAACCAGCCAGAGAGTTTACAATTGTTGAGCTTCAAAGGGAGGTAAGAGATAGAAAGAAAACCAAGCCACAGCTACCAAAACCAGTGAAGCCATTAGTCATTCAAGAACAGCCTCAGAAATCAACAAAGGAGAAGACTCAGGGTAAGAAGATTGTACCTGAAGCAAGAAAATATGAAGCAGTCTCAAGGGTAAGGACAGGAAGCCAAATTAATAAAGAAAAGGGTAAAGCTATAGCTGTCGAAGAGAGCCCTGTGTCTAAGGCAAGCCTAAATGATTTATTATAGGCTATTGAATTAGAGCAGTCCAAACCAATTCAAATTGATTTGACACAGTCACCACAGGAAAATGTTAAGAAAACCAAGGCCTCAAAAAGGCTTAAGTTTGATGAGCTAGCTCAGGAATTTATTTTCAAACCTAGAAGACCTATGACCAGAAATTTCCAGCAGGTACAGGAAGCACTGCCCAGAACAGAGGAAATAGGGGAAAGAACACGACCTCAGCAAAAGAGCAGCACAAATAAAGCAGCCATCACATCTCAAGGAGATTATGTGGCAGCCATGAAAAGCCAAATAGAAGCAGCTAAAGAAGAGATTAACCAACTGAAGAAAGCCGCTGAAGACCTGAAGGCAGAGCTAAGTCGGTTACCTAATAAATGAATTTTCTTTTCAAGGAAGGTTATTTCCCAAATTTTTGTCAATTTTTCTTAATCTTAGTGTTTTAAAGATGTTTAAATCCCTGCTACACATATGAAACATCAAAGGGAATTTTTGGCAATCGATGATTGGGTGATATAAGTTCTCGGGACAAAAGGAAAACTGTTTTAAATAAAACAGCAGTTTCGTAGCGCGCTACGAAACTGCTGTAGATGATGTTTTTTAACGCAGACAGACAGTTTGATATTATGAGCGGGAGTTTTTGAAAAAGAGACACTTGTCCATCATTACAGCCTACAGCATGTCTAAAACATGGCAACGTTCCATACTGTTGGTTATTAAAGGCTCAGAAAAGTGTTATTGCATGTTCGAGCAAATTGTGGAAAACAGAAGCCGAGAAGCAGGGAACATCTCCTAATACCACAGGGCAGATAGGGATTCAGCGTTCAAAGGCCAATATGGCGTATTTAATATCCATCTCAGCCAAATCTAAAGAGGACCAGGTGTCAAAGGACGAGGAGTAGCCACTATGGCATGGAAAGAGAGTTAGAGTCCTAGTTAATTTAGAACTTTTTTAAAGTTCCAGTCAGCATTTCATTTGTATTTAATAGTCAGTTAAATAGTTGATAGGTGTCATTAGAGATAAGGATCGAGTTATTAAAATTCCCCTCATGCTGGAGGAGGAAACTCGAATTAGTTAGAATAAGGATTCTATATATAGCTGAGACAACAATGTAA
>APFE031214764.1:0-12994 GCA_000404065.3 Pinus taeda | reverse complement strand
CTGCCAGCCCACAATTAGAATTAGTAGGAGGAGCAGGGCAGAATATTTATAGTGCCCTAGTAACGGCACCTCCCACCCCTGTTGCAGCACCGCCTGGGTACTACATGCTATTCGTGCTCAACAGTGGAATACCCAGCGCTGCCACTTGGATTCATTTGTCTTCTAATTAAACTCATTCTTCTGCTTTGACATTTTCAATAATCTCATATGTACTTTACTCTACTCTACCGTACTGAGTGAGTGCTGCAAGGGTAAGTTCTGGTACATTTCTTTCACCAATGTAGTGAAAAAGCAATCAAAGTTTTGGGTTTCTTTTCTTTCTGTGGGGAAGAAATTTGAAATTTGCTACGAGGAGTTTTTCTTCAAAATTGTAAATTTTTTTCACTCACGTGGTGAAAAAGTAATAAAAGTTTTGGGTCTTCTTTTTTCTATGGGATGAAATTTGAAATTTGTTATGAAGCCTCTCTTTTCAAAATTATATATTTCTTTCACCGATGTAGTGAAAAAGCAATAAAAGTTTTGGGTCTTCTCTTTTCTATTTTTCCTTTATTTAAGGAATTTTGAAATTTGTTGAGAATCGTTTTTTTCAAAATTGTTATATGAAGTAAAGGATATTATTATATAAAGTGTCATGTTAGATTGTTATTATAGAAAGTGTGATGTTAAATGTTTCTTTTTTTTTTCCTTTATGTAAGGAACTTTGAAATTTGTTGAGAATGGTTTCTTTTCAAAATTGTTATATGAAGTAAAAGATATTATTATATAAAGTGTCGTGTTAGATTGTTATGATAGAAAGTGTGATGTTAAATGTAAAAAGACGAGGATGTTTAAAATGTTAATTATATATTTATTCTTTTAAAATTAATCCACTCTGATTAATGCTAATAAAATACTCATCATATTCAAGTGTATTAAGTATCAAGATATAATTATCATTATTTTAAATTTGATAAAAAACTATTTTAGTTTAAACTTAAAAAAAAACACACACACACATGTTATGATTTTAAAACTCAACCTACGATTATGAATCACATAAATTTCCCAAATCTTAAACTTGTTATAAATTTAAAATGATTAAATTTTTTAACAATAAAATTTGAGATTAAAATCATTTAATATAAAATTAATTAACTACAATATCTTACTTACTTTTATTATCCAAAAACTTGTATAATTAATTTGATTATATATTTTTTCAATTAAAAGCAAATTGTCTATTTGACACAAATAAATATAATATTAACAAAATTTAATAAACACATTTACCAATGAGTTTTTAAGCATTTATAAAATTATATAATATTATAAGATAAATTTACTTTTATTGTTTGTAATGGTAAATTATAATATTAAATAAACAATTATTGTTAACGATCAACTAAACACTTAGATTACTCTAATAATAAAAATATCTAATAAGATATTATTATAATTAATGATGTAGTCTAAGTGTTTCATGCTTTATTTTTCTTCACTAGAATCTAGATTGTCATTTTCCAGTGTCTAAGATATTTATTTTTTTCCAATATTGTAATCAACTCAGTGACAAGCTTAGAAAACTAGGATTAGGTGGACTACATAGATCAAGCCCTCAAGCTAGTGATTTCAACACATTATTATAACAAAAAATACATAAAAATAAAAAAATCTATGGGTTGCTTAGCCAATCCATTATACCGAAATCCTTCGACCTTTATATGCACAATTCAATCAATCAATCGCCAGTGGAGATCCATTGGCCAAAAATGGCCAAAGTGTAATGTACCTCAATTTACTCAACTATTTTTTTCTTCCTTTTTGCAATTAATTAAAAAAAAATACTCATTATATGAATCTAAGGTTTTACCTCATCATACATCTCGTTTCAAAACATTTTTTCTCTAACACAATTTAGTAACATTTTTCATGGCTAGTGAAAAGAGAATTCTAGATGGTCCCTTGCTCACTAGTCTAGACACAACATCATACTCGTTCTAGGCATAACTTCTTGGTCAGCCCGATCATATTATAGGGATCCATCTCGATTTTATTGGTGAACATATAACACCCTTCCTAAATGCTACATGTGATACTCGTACCCTTTCATCCCAATATAATTTAACATAAGGGACTTAGGCTTTATGAATAATAAATCCATTGTACTCTATCTTATATACTTATGGTGTATCTAAGTCTCTCTTTTCTCTTTCTCATACTTTATATATTTTTCCCATGGCATTAAGCTTCTCCATGGTATCATACCCATTTATGTTACCTCCTTGCTTTGCATACTCATAATTTTGTTTATGCACTACAAAAAAATTACTATTTTGTCCACCCTTAGCTCACTTATCTTTCTTTCTCGAACTAGGTTAAAAACATTATCCTTGGGATATATTATTATTGCTATTTCGAAGTAATTATATGACATGCAATTATCATAGTAAACCACCCCTCAACCTCCAACTTCAATGCTAACTTGGTCAAATGTGATGTACCTTCCTCAACCCTTAATTCTTGTTTTCATGGAATTCATGGATCAATAATTCAATTGGGCGACTGATGTGATTAGTTAAAGAGCTTGGTGTGTGTCATGTGACCATGCTACATGGTCTTGTAATACTGTTTCACATCGTGACTAGCACGTGGACCCAATGTGGTTGATTATTTGGATGGTGAGGCTTACTGTACACGGGGATTGTCACAAGTCCACTTTCTAGAATTATAAATGTTTTTCTTTAAAGAGAGAAATACTAATGTAGTTCAATAAGTTCATATTCATCAGGTTTCCCTACCCCTATAACAGTGTCCAGTGTGTAGACTGGGTAGGGGGATGTCTCATAAAGTTATCCTTCTTCCTCATCCTCTAACAATAAGGGCAAGTCATGCTCAATAGAAGGTTGAGGAGGAGGGTACATCACAAGTATTTTTTGATGGATGCCCATTCTCTATGGTCATGTTCCCAACCCTGCAACTAATGAGGCATCAAAAGTGGCCAACCAAGGTCTTCCTAAGATGATATGATAACCATTAAACTTGGTTTTGGGTTGCAGGACAATGAAATGAGCGGGACACTCCCAGGAGTCAATGGAGACCATTACATCCTAAATAAATCCCTCGGGAGCTATTATGGGTCTATCTGCAAGCTGCAGTATGTAACCGGCCTCCTCGAAAATCTACCCAAGTAACTGTCCAACCGTGGTAAACGTGTGACGAGAGAGTTAACTATAAGGGATTCAACCTCCTTGGTGACCTTAAAGAAATGGAATCGACGGAAACAAATCAACCATGCCTTCCACATCAGCAACAATACCCCCAGGGGACGTCCCAGCCACTCAGGCATCCTGCCGCTAGGTCCCACTGACCTTTTAGACCTCTTAACCTTTGGACGCTCTCGTGCTATGGGCATGCCAGCATCTAGGGACCTCTTGACACTCTCATAGGCCTACAAGCCACCATCCAAGGACTTTTCCCAGCGGACCTGTGCCAACATCCCTTGATCAAGGCACTTTTCTAACCCAGAATTTCGGCCACTCCCCAGAATTTGTGTAACTTTTAGAATCCATCGAAGACATGATGACAAAGACAAAAAAATAATAATAATAATAATAATGAGAAATAAAACTCAGGAATAGGCCTAACCATCCCCAACTGCTATTGACATTCTGTCAAACACTTGGAATCAATGAAACCTACAGGTTTAGGATACAAGACAAAGCATGAATGACCAAAACCACTTATGAACCATGGAAAGAAGGATCACCAACGTCTCCACTGAGCTATTACAACATCAATTAGGTCTTGCATCCATCATTTTAACATTCAAAATTAACTACATGAAATAACCATGAAATGAATCAACCAATTAACCATGCTTATAACGAGCATAAAACCAGGTAAATATCAGAGATATGACATCCTTTAAATCCACACATAAACAAGTGAAAGAGTAAGAGAACTTAGCTTTCATTACTAATATGCAAATCTGAAAAGGTTCGGGACTTCCATGTACCAACCGATTGTAGACATGGGTGAACCAAATATTTCTTTTAGCCAATCACCCCCATGCCATATTCCAAATGTGGATGTGGGATCTCATAAGAAAACCAATCCAAAAACAACCAAGGGAATCCAAAGGTTAAACCACCTCCACCCTCATCAAATCGTGATCACACCAAAACTGGTGCTCCGATCATAACCGAACC
This sequence comes from Pinus taeda, assembly GCA_000404065.3. Taxonomy (NCBI): domain Eukaryota; kingdom Viridiplantae; phylum Streptophyta; class Pinopsida; order Pinales; family Pinaceae; genus Pinus; species Pinus taeda. The sequence continues at coordinate 8,807 of APFE031214764.1, read as the reverse complement.
GAACTATGAATTCCATCTCCACTCCATCACTATCCTCGAGGAATTCTTGACTTCTTGTCTCTCAGGCTTTACCGCAATCCAACCACGGATAACTTGGCCCTAAACCGAGACCAGTCTCTCAGGATTTACCACAATCTACACCGGATCATTAGGCCCTAAACTGAGATTCCTCCCTCAGAGTTTACCGTGTATCCTTCCAAAATGGATCAAGGGATTCCTTGGCCTTTGGGAATGAACCTTGAGACCACCTCCGCCCGAAGTTCTGAAATCCATCCGAAAAAACCAAAGATCCAAACCGAAAAAAATATCCCAACACCATGGCATCCAGAAAAAGGCGAGGCTAGGCCGACAACCACTGTCATAACCCAGAAAATGCATGCCACTGACAACAAGAGAACCATACACCAACAAGAAAAGCCATGCATGTCCAAACCAACTAGGAAATCAAACATGCAATATGCTACCTGCAAGTATTCCTGATGAATCTCCCTGATCCTGCTCTTCTTCCTTGATCCTTGCTTTCCTTCCTTTCCTTTCCTTGCCTGATTTTCCCTTCCTTGCTCTAAAACCTAAGCAAAAACTTGAGCCAAGTGTTTACATTGACCAAGATGTTGCCAACTAATCCTCATAAGCCTTTTTGTCAATGAGTACTCTATTTTCTTCAATTTCCATCATTTTCATTCAATTTCCTCCTCACATGCAACCTATGACCTTTTACGTCACTTTTCTCCTAATTTCCTTTATTTTCATAAACAAATGAGCCAAAATTCCTTTTTTTCCTTTTAATGCCTTTTCCTTTTCCTTTGTCTTTGCCTTTTCCAATCTCCTTTGCCATAATAAACTGCAATCTCCTTTCCCATAGTAAACTGACTGAACACCCACACCAAGATGTCCTACCCAACATTAATCTTGGAATAAGTGTCCTTTGCCCATGGTCTTATTCTTTCCTTTATATACCTTATTACATGGAATTTTCATGAGGGTTGTTACAAAATATCATAGTAGTCTTCCTCAAGCCCCCTTGGAGGTTTAGCTTGAGAATGGTTTCCCTTGTCATCACATTGATTGCAGCCCCAAGCTCAATCAAGGTATTAGGGACCATAATGCCATCAATGTGCACAAACACTACTGGGCTACCACTATCCAAGTACTTTGGGGAGATTACCCTCCCAAGCATTAGGTCAAACAATTGTCCAACAAAATGGATAGTGGGGTATCTATTCTTCTTCTCCCAGGTATTTTGAAACACACTTCCTTGATAAGCTTGTTGTAAATGGGGACATCTTTGATGGCTCGGAGAAGGGGTACTTTTAAACACAAGTTCTTCAATTCTCCCCAAAGCTAAGCCTCTTCTAGGGCGTGTTGTTTAGGGTGGACCAACCATTCATGGTAAGGAGGTGCATTGGCTTGAGGGGCAGTCTATTCGTTCTCCTCAATCTCTCTATGTGGAAAAGGTGGGTGATTATCTAAGATCACCTTCCGAGAAGGAAGGTTGATCTCTTGGATTTCCACAACATAAGCATGCTAGGATGTCTCCCCACTGTAAACCTATTGTTTCTACTTATTGTTCAGGTTCAGATTGGGTTGAGAGAGCATTTGAGGTTTCTTAAGTGGGGTATGGTGAGGGAGCTATGGTTGAGGTTGAGGTGGAGGTAGTAGAGCAGGAGGTTGTGTTGTTTGAGGCCTCCACCCTGGTGAGAGGTTTCTCCATTGGGAATATTGTGGTGGATATGGTTGGAAAGCAGGGTTAATAGGACAAGGAGGATATTGAGGAGTATAAGGCCGAAGAGGAGGTGTGGGCCATGATGGATGAGTGGAAGGCAACCAACGTTGGAAAGGTGCATTCTTATTTGGATTTTAATGAGGATAGTGCACACCTGGCATTCCCTGCTAATATGTTTGAGGGCCTTAAGGCCTCCTTTGGTTAATAAAGCAGAGTTTCTCTGAACCACCTTTTTCCGCTTGGTATATAGCCTTCAGACCTATCATAGAGAGACGTTCCTCTATTGCATGATTTTCTTTACAAACAAAGCAGACTCCTATGACATTCAGTGGGCACTCATTCCTAGGGTGTCTCTCAGTGCATCTAAGGTGGAAGATACCTAGTGCCCTTTCTGCTTCCTCTTGGTTCCTTTTAGTTTGCGCTGTATCCATCTGTAGGGGAAACGTATGCAACATGCCACTCTTAAAATCCTCCAACGTACTTCCTATCCCATGTTTGAGGGCTGGTGTAAAGGGAGATGAACTAACCAAGCCTTTGATAGACCCACCCTTTTTTCTAGCAGCCCTAGAGTGATTTGTATATATTGTTTTGATGACATCATAAAGAAATTAAGAGATGTCTCTTCAAGACAATATGTTGAGGGTTTCCATTACATCCTCCCGGATCCCTCGTAGAAGAACTAGCTTTAGTGATTCGAGATGAAGGGTACAATTAGCCCTCCTATAATTGAGTTGGAATCTTTCCTCATAGTCCTCTAAGGATTCATTTGTTCCCAGGGTCATCCTAAAGATTTCCTACTTTGTTTCCTTGGAACTGTAGTAATCACTGTACTTGTCATTGAAGGCTTGTTGCATTTAGGCCTAGGTAGTGATGTTGCCTTTAGGTAAATCATAAACGAGTGCAAGGGTACATATTTTCGGGCAGATGGAAGTAAATTTAGCTTATGTTCATCCAAGGCATAGTCATAGGTCCTACAAAAAACAACAAATTCAAACACGAAGGTGTGAGGATCCCCAGAGGTTAGGCCATGGAAACGTAGAAGGAAACATGGCTTATATTATTCATTCTAGCCTACCCATTAGTTTCCATGATAGGGAAAATCTCATCTTATCTTTTTTTAGCCATGGTTTGTGTAGGTGAGATATGTTTTTCTTCCCCTATGCGTTCCTCAAAAATTCCAGGTTCCTCTCCTAGAGGCTTTTTTAATTCCCATATAGTGAAATAGCAAAGTTCACAATCACCAGAGAAGAATACAAGTTGACTTCTTGAAGGGGTGGGGGTTTTTGGTAAGAATTTCCCTTGATTTTCCCTACTCCTACGAGGCATGAAAGAACTAGCTATGTTTTTTGAATTCTCTTTCTCCTTTTTTTTTCCGTGGAGCTTTCAAACCAATAAGACTAATGCAAAGCAAAAAACAAGTAACTCATAAGTAGAAACAACACCTACTTGAACACCTCCCCGACAACAGCGCCAAAAAATGATGAGCTATGGTATTGCACCAAGGATGTTGCAACTCCCAATGCTTATTAACCTAAATTATCAACTTGGGGTTCATGCAAACTTAGAGGTGATAGTGCTATATGCACAACATGGTAGCTTCTAGCTATGTCATCCTCAGTCATTAGATTAGATCAAGGTATTCAAATACCACTCCTTCGACTAACTACAAATATAATTTCTTATGAAAGCATATCGTGATTGCAAGGAGATGAACTTGATTCTAACGACAGGAATGAAAATGCCATTAATCAAACGTAAATGCTAATTTAAATGTCATGAAAGGGAAAGGCTAGTCTAGTTGCAAAAGTAAACCCCGCCACTCTATATGCACACTGTTGTAGCGGCTACAACCACCATCCAAAATTTTTCCTTAGATACGTTTTGGAGCCTCCTTACCAACCATCCTCAACAGCATGTCTTGCACTATCAAGTGCATGAGATTTAGTGGTTTTCTAGCAGCTTCCCAGCCTCTGCATGATATCTTGTTACACTCTCGTCAGAGGCTGCTTCTGTAGAGTTGGTCTAGTTGCTGGCTGAGCAACTCCCTCAAGAAATTGTGCAATACTAGAGGGGAACCAGTCTCCCCTCCAGAAATTGCGCAAATCTGACTTGCAGCCTACTGGGCTCAGAAACTGCGCAATTTCTATATGCAATACCTATATGTCATGTTGTTATCATTGTAAACTGCCCCTCAACCTCTTCTTTCAATATTATATTGGTTAAATGCAACGTACCATCATCAACCCTTAGTCCTTGTTTTGATAGAATTCACTGATCAACCATTTAAGTGGGTTACTCATACAATTTTTTAAACAATGTGGTGTGCATCACATGATAATGCTACATGGTCATGTAACATTGGTTCACAAGAGTGCTAGGGCATGGCCCACATCTGGTTAATTATTCAGATGGTCAAGATCACAAAGGGTGATCCAACGATATAATAATTTGGATAGATAACCTATCTTTATTTGCATTCCATTTCTTCATTTTGTATTTTTTGGCCACTTGACACGCTTCTCTGCAACTAAGACAGTTGCGTTGAGTTATGACCATAGACTTTCCCACTCAATTATTGGTGTGGCCATTTCATTCCCCATAAGAGATCTTAATATTCTCAAGAGAACAACTTGAATGCATTTTTGAGCTACTTAAGATGTAAACTTTGACCTTGGGAATTCGATTTTTTCCTCTCACTAGATTTATGTCATAACATGTGGGTGTCGTACATTAATTTTCTAAAAATATATACTCTTAAACACAAACACACACACACACAAATTTCATTTAATATGTTGATCTTTTTTGAATTTTTAAGGTAAATGAAGTTTTAGAATTTTAAAGCAAATTAATAACTAATAAAAATTTATTAAATATTTTTTAAATAATGAAATAATATCAAGTTCATTTTAAATAGTTAAAATAATTGTCAAGTGGGTGTAGATTAGGGAGGAGGTGATATTATCCTCCCCACTGAGGATTCCAACCCCATCTATACTGACATGCTCACTCCTTGGGAATCACATCTACATAAATAATTTGTCTATCTTATTAGAAACTAAATTAACATTGAAACTCAAAGAGAAATATAGTGATTATAACGTTCAAGATATCCCAAGTGCTAGAGCACATAGTTATCTTAAAGAGAGGGAATGAATTATTGGGATGAGAGTGGATAGACCTTCTTAGTTCATATTTTATTAGGGATTATAATTCAATTGCATTTACTTGGATATTGTAGGATGCATAAAATAGTATTTCTCAAGGGAGAGTATACCTAGTAGGCTATGTGCCATCCATGTTGTTGGATTCTTAAGCTCATTTATTTTACAATTCTAATTGATAGCAAATCGTGTGAAAAGTTTAACATTATAATTTTTTCTAAACATTTCTAAAGCATTGAAATTAGAACTCTACTGAAATCTTGATTAATAATAAAGTAAATATTTTTTCCAATTTAAGAATTTTAATATTTCCTAGGAGAAGAAAACCTTACACACACACACACACACACATATTTTCCAAACTACGATTTTTAATATTTCCTCGGAGAAGAAAACCTCTCTCTCACACACAAACACATTACAGTTGTAAAAAAAATTGTTTTTTAGTATTTAATAAATTTCCACATTTTTTATAATTTTATTCAAATACACAATCAATACACTAACCTTATAATTTATTAGTAAATACAAAATCATTATAAATTTAGTTACAAACATAATATATAAATTATTCATTTAATTTAAATTTGAGTACTCGTGACTTTTATGGGATTCCCCAAAAATATGCTCAAAACTCCCAAAAATCTCACTTAAAAACTACTCCATTAAAATTACATCTCATTATACACATTTTAAATAAGCATGTGTAAGAGGAATATTATAAAGAATTAGAACCCTTATTGTATACCATCCTCATTTAAAGTTGTTATATGAATATTGATGTTAGCATTTATGTTCATGGACATGAATAGTATGCATACAAGACTTCATTTTGAGTTGCTTATATTTGGTGAACCGGGTTGTTTGTAAAGATTAGAAAATTAACAATCTCTTAATAAGATTTTTAATGGTGTTTTAACTAGCATTAATGGATTTAATGATATTTAATTTAAAGATTCAATTTACTTGTTTTGGTGTTTTTTTTTGTTGTTGATACTATTCTTTATGATATTATAACTTTTTGTTGTTTAATATTTATTTTCAAACTCAAATATAAATAATAAATAATGATCACATTTTTAACTTGTTCAAAACAAAAAACAAAAAAAAAATAGATGAAGCTATTTAATTTATGTACCAAAATTTTCCAATTTATATTGGAATATTTAAATAAGAAATATATCCATATTTTAGCTATTTTAAGTTTTGAAGATTCAACAGGGATAATTTTCTGCCAATTTTAGTTGTATTAGGGAAGATATTTGTTAAAAGTTTGAAGTTTGAGTTGCATAACTTGCACAATTTAGGTGATAGAGGAGTTTTCAACCCATTTGTCTAGTCAAAAGCACATTTTAAACAACTAAACATCGCAACCTCACTCACAATTGTGTGCAATAATTAAACAAAACCACAATTTAACATATAACATATTCACAATTTACTTCATGTATCTTGAGGTGGGTGATATTTAATGTTTTTGAAAATGGGATTTTGGCAATAATGTTTTGATTTGTATTAATGAATTTAATGATATTACTCAATTTTACTTGTTTTATATAGTTGGTAATTTTTTTGTTGTTGATGCAATTCTTTATGATATTATAATTTTTTGTTATTCAATATGTAGTTTTAAACCCATAAATATATCACATTTCTGTCCTATCATGTTAAAAGAAGAACATGGAATAATTAGATGGAATTGTTTAGATTACATGACACAATTCCCTAGTTTTTGGTGGAATATTTAAACAAGAAATATAGCCGTAGTCTCGCTGTTTTAAGTTTTGGAGATTTCATAGGCATATTTTTTTGTCAAATTTTCCATTATTAAGGCATATATTTGTTAAAATTTAGAAGTTTGAGTTGTATAATCTAGAGGTAGGTGCCTGAGGAGTATTCAAGGGGTTGAATCCATTTTTTAGAAAAAAAACACACTTTAAACAACTAATATCACAATTCCCCCCACAAAGTTTGTTGTAACATTAACGAGTTGTTTTTAGTGAGATTTTTTGGAATCCTTTCTGGTGGGATTTTCCTGTGTAATTTCTCTAAAACCCTGCAGGAATTTATTGAAATCACTTTTCAGGATGGGTGCTGAATCTATATATACAATCAAAAAACGAGTTTAAATAACACAAATCAAAATGCCACCTCAATTTTTTCTCAGCCAAATTCTACAGTGAAAAGTCCAAAAAATTGTAAGAAAACAACTCCTCACCTTAATATATTTTTGCCACCTTAAAATATATATAATAATAATTATAAACGTGAGAAGTTTATTGTGATTGTGAAAATAGAGTTTTGGAAATGCTATTTTGCTTATATTTTCCATTCCAAGTTGGTCTGGTCATGTTTATTGTGGTTTGTGATCCAGCCAGAAATGAAATAAGAGTGAGTTTTGATTGAGGTTGGCCACGTTGAAAGAGCACATACATCCACTATGGTTGGAAGGTGGAGACCGCTTACAACTATGCATTTGAGATCACCTCTCTATAAAAGCTCAGCTCATGAACTCGCCTTTGCAGAGAGTACCAACAGCAATACCGATTTCTGGATATCATATCATGGAGTCCAAGTGCTGCATTTGGATTCAATTTGTGGTGTATATTCTGGTAATCAATATTTGCAAGGCCGATGGCCGTGATATGGTAAGCCCTGGCCCTGGGAGATGGGAAGTGGTGGTTGAAAATGGAGGTGTGTCGGCGATGCATATGGCCGCCACCATTATGGGTACAGTGGTGATGTACGATTACGCAGATTTTGGTGATTCTAATATAAGCCTCGCAAATGGAATTTGCATAGGTAGATCAGCTGGTTATGATTGCTCAGCTCACTCCATAGAATACAACATTGCTACAAACAAGGTGAGACCGTTGACGCTGAGGACTGATACTTGGTGTTCATCGGGAGCCTTTGCTGCGGACGGTACTTTGGTTAGCACTGGCGGATGGAACGATGGATACAAGAGCGTTCGTAAATTTGTACCTTGTGAAACTTCTACATGTGATTGGGTTGATCTAGCTGGTGAACCTGGATCTGGGCTTTTGGACAGTCGATGGTATGCTTCAAACCAGATCCTTCCTGACGGTAGAAGTATTGTTGTGGGCGGCAACTACGCTTTTACCTACGAATTCCTGCCACCAAGGAAGCCTGGTGAGGGAGCTTACGATCTGACGTTTCTAGAAGACACCTATGTGTCCCAAAACCTGCAGAGCCTGTACAATCTCTATCCTTTTCTTCATCTCTCATCCGATGGAAATCTCTTCATCTTCGCCAACCGTGATTCCATCTTGCTTGATTACCAAAGAAATGTTGTGGTCAGGCATTTTCCAAGAATCCCAGATGGCCCGAGAAATTCCCCCACCACCGCCTCATCTGTGATGCTGCCACTGTCCGCATCTGATGCATTTCGGAGGACAGAAATTATGATCTGCGGTGGTGCTCCTGTTGAGAATTACAATTTGTCACTCGCAGGGATTTTCACTGACGCGCTCCAGAGCTGTGGAAGAATGGTTATCACAGATCCCAATGCCGATTGGGCAATGGAGAACATGCCTGCTCCCAGAGTTCTGGGAGATATGCTGCTTCTGCCCACCGGTGAAATTCTGATTATCAATGGAGCGGAGAAGGGATGTGCAGGTTATGGGCAAGCAACCAATCCAGCTCTTGCTCCTTATTTATACAGACCTAATGCATTGCCAGGGCAGCGCTTCTCAGTACTCGCAAGTTCCACTGTTCCAAGAATGTATCATTCCACTGCAATTGTATTGCCTGATGGTAGGATTTTTGTGGGAGGTTCCAACTGTTGGGTATTTTTTTTTGCTTCTGTTTGAGATGGATAAATACCAAAACCATCAAAATACAAGACACAGAGGCAATGCTCTGTTTGCTTTGCTCCAAGATCTTTTACACAGAGAAGT
>APFE031214760.1:0-17955 GCA_000404065.3 Pinus taeda | reverse complement strand
ATAGGGTCCAAAAAAAAATTTCTCGGGGCGCTGCCCCGAACCCCGTAGAGGGGGGCTACCCACCCCCCTCAAACTCCCCGGACAAGGGGGGCTCCGCCCCCCCTCTAACCCCCCGGTTCACTACGTAGGTTAGTCGTGGAAAGAATATAACACAACCCAACAGAAAAGGTGCTGAGAGTATTTAATTCTACGTTTCTCACACTCATCCCGAAGAAATAAGATGGAGTCACTTTTGATGATTTTAGATTGATCTCTTATTAAAATGTAATCTATAAGATTGTCTCTAAGGTCATAGCTCATAATCTAAGCCCTATCCACAATGATCTAATTTCAGATGAGCAATTTGGTTTTCTCCATGGTAGGCAGATTCACAATGCAATATCTCTTGCAAAGGAAGTTATCCACTCAATAAAAACTTTAAATATTACTACAGTAGACTTCAATCTTGATTTATCTAATTCATATGATTATGTGAGATGTACTTTTCCCAACTAGTTATTCTCAAGTTGGGGATGGGGTTCCACTTTGTAAACTAGTTCACGAGATGTTTACAATCCATCTCTTATTCAGTGTTGATAAATGAGATCCTTATTCTTTACTAATGCCTACCTCAGATTGCATTAGGGGTTCCCGCTCTCCCCATGTCAATTTATATTAATTATTAAAAATATCAATAAATTTTTTTCCAATCCATAGTCTAAGGGTGTACTCAAAGGCATAAAGGTAATTCAAACACCAATTCCTTTCCCATTTTCTTTTTGTAAATGACATTCTAGTGCTATTGGGTAGATGTATGCAAGATACTCTTTCTTTAGTGATGGATCTATTATGCAAACCAACTGGGATGTTCGTAAATATCACCAAATCATGTGTTATTTCCCATGGTTACTATAATATTATCCTTCATCAATCAAAACTTATGTTTTTGTTCCCGCATAAATCATTAGATGAAGGGTTTCAATATTCGAGCTTTTGTGTCAAGCTAAATGTTTAACATTTTTCATATTGGTTGCAGTTGTTCAGTATGATAGAAGCTAGAATCTCGCTATAGGTTAATCATCTTCCTTCTAGAGGAGATAAGTTGTTCTTGAAAGTGTCCTTATATATTGAATGTTGATTGCTTATGTTCCTAACGTTGTCTTATCCAAGATTTGTAAAATCAGTTTCCATTACTTATGGAGAAGTTCTCATCATTCTAGTGGTATCCCTTTATTTAGGTGGGATAAGGTCATAATTCAGGAAAAAAAAACAAACAAAAAAACAACAAAAAACAGCAAAAAACAAAAAAACACTTCATAACACTTCTCTTTGGGGCCAATTTTTGAAATCAAAGTTCCTCCATAATATGTCCAATGAGGAACGGTTCAAGAAACCCAACAAAAAAAAACCCTTAAGGGGATCCACTATTTGGAAAGCCCTCATTTTTGCATTTCCCCTAATTAATTCTTAGATGGTGTGGCATACAGAAAATGATAAAAAACCTTAAGGGGATCCACTAATTGGAAAGCCCTCATTTTTGCATTTCCCCTAATTAATTCTTAGATGGTGTGGCATATAGAAAATGATAAGAAGGCAAGGCTATAGGAAGACCCATGGCTTGGGGTAGGCGATGAATCCTCATTATCAAATTCTCTTCTAGTTCAGTTGCATCAAGTCAAGATCTTCTACATTTCCATCGTTAAATACCAATCCCCCAAAATGGGTGTTTATGAAGGTTGGAAATCTTTAATGTTTTTGGGCATTGTAGGGCGAGAAGCAGTGGAATGAGAGAAATAATTAGGCCTTCTAGTTTCCAATTTTATCAGTATTATTCCTCTTTTTAAGTCTTTGTGATTATTTATTTGCTCTCTGATTAAATTTCTTCATCTAATATTAGAGCCAGATGTTGGCTTCATAGGGATGCTTTTGTTTCCGAGGATATAATAAGAGAGAAAAACATTAAAAAATAACCACAACAACAAACAAAAAAAACACATACAATGATATGCACATGGTTTTACATTGGGAAAAACACAACCTAACTAAATTCCATTAGTCTCCTTGGCCAAAACCCTGGCCAAGCTATCTAAGTGATCCTCCACTGCTCAAATCCATGGCCACTTACAATGAAGTATTCCCAACCTTTTAAAGGATCCATCACATTTAATCCATGGGAAACCAAAAAACCATGGCAAAAAAACCAGTTTTGTGACTCAATCTATCTTTGACACTTTCCTCGGGTAAAGTTTACCTAACAATTAGGCCAAGAGATGACATCAAGGATGATCTTGTCTTGTATAATAACTTGAGAAATGGTTAATTCACTGTGAAACTTTGTTATTAATCATATGTGTGTTGATAGTGTTGGATGCCACCAACATATAGGGGGTCTCCCTAATGTGAAGTCCCAATTAGACCTCACAAAGTTTGGAGTAGGAACCCCATCTGGAGTATCAGTCTGGCTGCCATAACACAAAGGTTCATCTCGATTTCAATGAATAACGTAAGAGATTATATACATAAACCTCGAATAAGAAAGTAAGTTGAAATTGTGAAACATTGATTGTAATGTGTAAAAGGACATTTCACGAGGGGAGAGACAAAAGTGAGCCTCTAGAAGGAAAGTAATAGTACTAATCTAAGAGAGACACATGAGAGCATAAAATATTCATTATCGAAATAGTTCACATAACGTTGTTAAAGTGAATACAAAATACATTCAACAAGATGAGTACAAAAGCCACTAAAATAGTTCAATTTCTCCAGTACATATGAACACAACATATACCATAAACATCTCAAGAAAATTTCTAAAACATTTTTGATACATGCATGAAAATGTGTCGTCTCATAGAGCTTCAATTAGATGAAAGATCCAAGTACACATTTACAATGATGAGGCACTAGCTCGAATAGTGGAACATTAAGTCACTTCTTGCTTCTCCAAAGAATAGTTTTCTCTCCTAAGCCAAGTAGAGAAGCCAAGACTAGCTCTCCAAAGCTTAAGCCTCCAGAAGCCCCTTGCTTGAGTTATGAGTTTTCTTTTATAACAAGAGGAATGACATTTCATATCCTCATGACTCTTGGAATACCCTCATGAATCTTGGACTTCTAGTGTATCCTTTGGACTTCTAAACAATTCTTAAACTTCTAAGTGACTTTTAGACTTTTATATAATCTTTATCCATATATAACTATGTGACTCTTCATGTTCCATAAATGCCTCTTGGACTTCCACACATTACATTTTGTCATTTTCTTTGAAAATACATCATCACACTCCACATGATGATGTGGCATGACATGCACATTGATCATTATGATGACACTTGTACAAGTTACAACTTGACAATGATGACATGGACTTCATGATGAGGTGGTGATGCCAAGTTGTCTTCCTTGCTACTTCATCTTACATTCTTGATGATAAATCTGATCCATGCTTCATCTCCATGGAAGATATGTTTTTTTTCTTATCTTCAACCTCCAAGGGTCTTTGATAAATAGCGGAATCCTCTGAGTCATCATTCAATGTCTTTTTTCCATTTGGTATGTGATTTGTTTCATGTCTACTTAATACCTCTCTTTTGTTCCTCTTCTCTGTAGGTGCTTATTTATGTGTTCTCCTTGCTATATTCTCTTGAGCATAACCTTGTCATGTTAGGAAGGTACTCCTGCCAATGAAAATCACTCATGACAAGGTGAAATCAGTCTAAAAACATCTATTCTATCACTACCTAACTCATGGAATGAGTTTCTCGTGATAGGCCTGTAAGAGGGTTAAAAGAAGAAGGATTGATTAGGAGGGCACAATTAAACTCATCAAGGTTCACAAGAGGCCTTCAAGGTGCACTTGTGCACTTAATCAAGAGAAAGAGAGCTCAAGGGTGTAAGGGCACACTTTGAAGAGATGAAGGATTGAGGATTCGAGCCTTCAGGCCTTCAAGGTGTGTTGATGTGCCCAAGGACATGGAGGGTGCACTGGAGCATGCCAAAGGGATGAAGGGAAACCATTCAAGCCGTCAAGGTGTGCTCATGCTCTCAAAGGGAAGGATGAAGCTTCGTGCTTCATGGGTGTGACATTCACTCTTAAGGAGGGCACAGTTCTTTGAGTCGAAGGAGTGCGCTCAAAAGCTTCAAGCTTCAAGAGTGTGCCACGCACTCAAGGATAAGGAGGGTGAATTGGATCAAGTTGAACCAACGAAGGGAAAACATTCAAGCCTTCAAGGTGCACTTATGTGCTCAAAGAGGGTGTATTTCTTCATGCTGAAGGAGTGCACTTAAGCTTCGTGCTTCATGTGTGCGACATGTGCTGTAAGAGTGTGCTCACAATTTTGAAGTGCACTCAGGCAAGAAGGTCCTTGTTTGTCAAGAGTGCACTTTTTAGGGGAGAGAAGGTCATTGTTCTTCTGAAGTGCACTTTTTCACTAAGCGAGGCATCAAAAGGCTAGGCAACTTATCCTCAGGAAATACTAGTGCATTGTGAGAAGAAGGAGAACTTGGAAAATACTTAGTGCACAAGTATGGGAGGAAATATGGTTCAATGAGGCTCATGGATAAGTTGTGCTTATTACATAGTAAGAAGGCTCATGCCTCTACAACTTGTGTTGAATAGTAGGACCAAGAAATATCTTTAAAATGGATAAGTGCGAGACCAATAGAGTAAAAGAGAGAAATGCATCTAATCACAACTCAAACAACGATCACACACATGAATGCCATTTATTCAAGCTAAGGGAATGCACATAACTCATGAATAACAATCACACCCTGAAACGATAGCGAAGCGACACTTTCAAAAGTTAAAGAAATTGAAGGCAACACATGCCAGAGTGAAGATACCATGAGTATGACACTTTTTAAGGCAAAAGAAAGCAAAAGTGAAGGCCGTAAAAGTGAAAGCGACACTTGAAAACATAGAGGCGTGCAAAAAGTGACAGTTGAGAACACTCATAGAAATATAATATAATCACAACCAACAAGAGGGAGACAGTCAATGAAAGTTCACATTGATTGTCGAAATGAGTTGAACATCACATATGCATGGTCTTGATGGACGATGACATGCCTATTCAAGCTTGAATAAAGGAAGTGTTCTCATGAACTCATCGAAGACTGAGCATGTGTGTGCAAGTGACTTGACAGCTAAGACTTGGAAGAAGACTTAACATTTTACAAAACATCAATCGACCATGGAACAACAGATTGTGGGATCCTCAATAGGCTCAAAAATTCAAGCATGGGAAAAATTTTGGAGGGTGTTGATCGCAACATCAACATTTGAATCCACGTCTTCTAGAAATTCAAAGTGGTGAGTTTCCTTTGGAAGCTCCACACTATATGAAAAGTAAAATAATGTTGTGGCTTGCTTTGAACAAAAAATCCAAACCTAGGGCAATGGTTTGAAAGGAGGTTGGCTTGGCCCAAATAATGTCCCCTGTGTAACGTTTCCAAATAATATATTTCTCATATCTTTATTTCATGTCCTTATACAACTTAGGTGATCTAGAAGGTGGTCATTGATCTTGGTAGAAAAGCAAGATGGTGAGAACCAGATCTGGTGGGTTGTATAAAGTTATGGATCGGGGATAGGTATATAGCTCAAATTGAAGCATTCCTATACATTGTAATTTATGTTATTGTGTGCCAAGAAATTATAGTGTTTTCATCTCATGTGATATCTCCAATCAAAATCACAAGTGGAATGATTATGAAAACTTTCAAAGAATATATAGTTGATCTAAAGCAATTAAATAAGATAATCTTAGTCATGCCTCACTTGGATTATGGCATTCCATGGGGTTTCTTTGATGGCACCTCTCAAAATCACATTTTTGTTTGGAGGATCAGAGATTTTTTTCTAAGCCATTCTTACTCCATGCATATTCGTTATGCTCCTAGTAGTGGGACATATGTATGGGAATAATTATTTGGATTAAGAACTCTCATTTATGTGTCTTCTATGAATTAACATAAAAAAAATTGTTGGTCCTCGATGGCTCAAAATTGGCGATCAATTGGGAAAAAAGAAAATTTGAGTTGAAAATGTTTTTTTTTCATTTCCTCCCTCAAGATAAGAAAGATGTCATGATTTCTTTCTAATGGATATATTTCAACTATGTGCTCTAGGATCTCAACTCCAAAGCAAATTCTCTCTCTCTAAAGAAGTTTAGGAGCTTTCTATTGTATCTTTTGGCATCATGGAGTATGTGGATGGACTGGACCATGAACCAATAGAGCTTCATTTATGATATCCCTTTAGGATATGTTTAGTAGCATTTGTTGCAAATTTTTAATGTTTATGAAATGAATTCTACACATGAATATGTTTGTATAAGATGTTATAAACAATAACATATGCAAAGAGTTGAGAATATAGTCTTGGACAGTTGTTGAAGGGTCTCCCCTATAGGATGGGTACAATTATAGTAGTTTTTATTTTGTCAATAAGATGGGTTTTAAAGCCTTGATAAATCCATCCTAGGATAACAACATCTATATTCATCCCTATTGAATGTAACAAAAATTTTCCTTCTGAAAAAACAAACAAAAAAAAAAAAAACAAAAAACAAAAAAAAACAGCAAAACAAAACAAACAAGCAAACAAACAAACAAAACAAAAAAACAAAACAAAACAAAAACAAAAAAACTAGGAGATAAATAAAAATACATAAACTATGAGGTGGTTATGTCACCTCTACAATAATATCCATGGCACATGAGTGAACGAATAAAAATAGCCCAGAGATGCTCACCAAATCATGTAAACTCACCTCAAGTTCCAATTCATCGTCCTTAACATGTGGAACAAGCACCTCAAAAGTCTCAACAACCTCCTCCAAATGTGTCTAATAAATGGTCAAAAATTTGCAACAATATTCTTGTGATAGATTTTAAAAACACCATAACTATGTCCATTTTTTTCTAAATTCATATTGTCGCAACATTTAAAAAATCATGTGGCCTTTATACATCTAATGGCCTTGACATGACAAAAGTTTAGGTGTTTTGGTAAAATACAATTGCTCCTAAACTTGGCCGCTACCCCAAAAAACTCATGCGAAGGGGTGTGAAAATGGCCTCAAAAATGAAACAATCCCTCTAAAGGGTGCAATATTTTATCCAAAAAGTGCAATGTCTCATCCAAAAGGGTGTAGAAACATCATCATAGGGGTGCCCTAAAAAATGAAGGCAAAAATAAAATGTTAGGTTAGACAGAAAAGAAAAGAAATCAACTCTGAAAGTGTCGCAAACCTAAATGCCACTACTTTGTTCTAAATTCAGTTTAAAAATAATAAGTTGTGTCCAGTTTGTTTAGATGCCACACTAGGTTATTTTAACCAATTATACAATTGCATCATAATTGGATTTGTTTTAAATTAATTATCATAGGTAGAAAATAAATTGGCTCAACAGTTTAATCTAGGCCAATGGAGGGAATAAGGTATAGAGATAGATTGTTCATAAAAACAAAATATTGGGTTTCTAGTTTAAATGCACTCTGAAAGGATAAGTAAAAATGTTATGAATAGAAGGGTAGGTATAACTATGAAAGTTTGAGATGTTGAAATGGTTATTTCCTAAATATCAAAACATTAGGAAACATATTGATGACAGGAGTTCGAATAACCAAAGTTTTGACTTTATGTTATTTCATTCATATGTTATCACTCCATTCATTAAATCATCCGGACCCACAACCTCCGCGTCCTCCTATCATATCGCGACCCCACTGTTCATTCCTCGTTCACACATTAAACTCCCTCCACCTCACCTCTCATCCCACACACTCCTCCAATATCCTACGGCCCACACTCCCTTTCGGCCCTCATTTTCCATCTGAAGTTTATCGGCAAGGGGGGTGGGGGCGAGGGGGGGAAATGGGAAATCTTTAATACGGCTACATAAACCACAACAAGTACCTTTTAGTCTTTCGGGACTAAAAATACCAAAACCACAAACCACTCCATCTTACCCCCGAACACGGTATCCTTCATAGCCGTTTACCATTGCCCCACGTCACATTTCACTTCGTATCTCTCGTCCAATCATCTGTCGCCTATCCGTTGCCCATTCATTTCTGCTCTCGCCCATTTATAACCAAATGTTGTTAATTAACCCGTTGGATAATTAATGAATTTTCAAACGTTTGGTGCCACCCTCCCACTGCATTTTTTTCTCTTTATAAACACTATGTCATGCATTTCAAAGGTTACACAGTTAACTTATGTGATCAATATTATTCTTTAAGCCATCTTGCTCATACATCCCAACCACTTGTCCTGTTCGCAAGAACATATTCCAAGTCCACTTGTCAATTTCCTATGCCCACTCTGGTGACTCCTTTTATCATTTTGTCATTTACAGTCTATAGTTTCGTTTCACAAAATGGCTCCCAAGGGAAAAACAAGTGCAGAAGTTTCAAATCCTCTAATTCACCCACAGGTTGATTTCCACCATACTCCATTAGTTGACAAGGATTGGAAATTCATTGAGACTTCTTCTCAATTTGATTTATTTGAAATTTATTGATGTTGGGAAGAGTAGCTAATTGACCAGAGTGATGAAATTAGGCTCTAGGAATCCCAATTACCCCACTATATTTTTCCACAAATACACAGAGCTCCAGAGTTTGTGAGAAAATTCCATGAATCCTATGATCCCATCCAAAGAGCAATTATCTCACCTACTGGAGAAATCCTCTCTCCCATTAACGCTAATTCAATTGACAAAATGTTGCAGGCCCCTGCCACTATACCAACTCATCCTTTTTCCCATGAAAACCTAATAGAAGCTTATAACAAATTGGATTTTACCAAGAGATCCCAGACCCTGGAACTGTTTTTAGCAATTGGTAGTCCTCTACCTAAGAGAAATCTCCCTTATGATTCATCTATGTTTCCTGATAGAACCAAGCATATTACTACTATCCTGTCCTATTTGCTTGGTTATCACTTTGATCAGTCTGTTAATGAAGCCATCCTTGGTTTCTTATCCATGTTTTCTTCTGATTCTAAGCCTACTGTTATTTATGATTTCAGTCATTTCACAGCTGAAAACATACATGAGCAGTTTGTCAAATTTAACACTGAAGAAGTATTCAAGTATGCTTCAGTACTTGTGTATCTTTTTATATATTTTCAGGGAGACAAATTCCCATTTCCTTTGCAGAAACTTGATGAAGAAGGGAAACAACAGTCAGTGATTTTTTGGACTTCAATGGGGATGAAGGAGAAATAAGAATTCACATACAAGCAGTTCATAGATCAAGCTGCAACAGGAGATTGGTATTTCTACCAAAACTACACAGAAATCAGGGTTTTTGGCTGTGAGCTTCCACCCTATAAACTACCAAAGTACCTCCCTGTTAGAATCCTTGCACTGGAGTACTTGAGGAAAAGATTGAATGCAAATGAAGTACATTTTGTAGCTACCAAAAAGAAATCACAATTTAAGCTTAAAGCTCAAGTTGAGCCCTTCATTTGTAATACCAGGGCAGCAGGGAAGGAAGTTGATAAGCTATTAAAAGAAATGAAATTTTCTCTCAGTTTCTCTTGGTCATATGACCCATTGGGAGTCATCTCCAAACTTATGGTGGAGAATAAGTTCACACCATATCATCATACAACTAGGCCTGCGATAGAACAGTTCGAGAATCAGTTGGAATGGACAGAGAATACCCTCTGGGAGGCTAAGGAGCAGGCAATCTCTACATCAAATATGAAAACTCCAATTGCATCGGAAAAGACAACCAAGAGAGGGAGGGAAGAATAATCTTCACCTACAACAGAGGCAAAAATCCAAGGCCTCAAAGTCTTTCACAGGAAAAAGAAACAAAGGGTCTCTATGAATATTGATTCACAGTCTATACAATCTCCAACTCAATCTACCACTTCTCATGAACAACAGATAGTCCAAATTGTTGGAGGCATTCCAGAGAATAAAGTGGAAGAAATCTTCCATGTCTTTAGTGAATCAAAAGAAAGAATGAAGAATTGAAGTTGAATACTTACACCCAGTTTTGGAAGCATTCTTCCAGCTCTCAAGCTAGGCTTCTTTCAGTCTTCGACTCTGAGAAGGGGAAGATGCAAATGGCTTTCTTGTAGGCCCAAGTTCCTCAGCCCGGGACTGCAGCACAATATCAGAAACACACTTATTTTGAGTTTAATGTTAAGGATGTGCATCCAATTGATCAAATTGAGATGCTCAAACAAATTGGACAGATGATTGCTTCAACCTTGACAAACACTACTATGAGTTTGTCAAAAATGTAGGTTACATTGGCCAACATTCAGTCACAATTAAAGTTGGAGAAGGTCTCCTCCTTAGCAAAGGATACCAAGATTCAATCCTTGGAAAACATAGTGCTAAGGATGTGATATGATCCTTCAAGCATAAATGCTACAGAGGAGATCATTAAGAAAAATAACACTGAGGTTGCAGCATTAAAGAAACAGCTGAAACTACCAGCATCTGAGGATACATGGCCAAAGAAATCGAGGAGACAGAGACTCAAAAGTCAAATATGATGAAGCTCATCATAGAACATAATTTTCAAATAAAACAAATGGAGGATTAAATGGAGAATTGGTTAAGGAGAAGGAGGAAGCTATCAGGAACATTCAAACTTTAGTGGATGTAGTCTCTCTTGCAGCAGCTCCCATCACTAAAGTTTTTACTTCAGCCACTCCGTCAACAACAGGTACATCAGAAGGATCTGAACAACTTACTAAAGTTGTTCAGAACCTATCTATCCAGACATGAGAAATTAGTACACTAAAGGATGAACTCAAAGAATTACGGCTTATGAAGTCAATATCAGACAGTTCACATACAACTAAAACAAACAGACTCAATGGCCAAGTGGAAAGGTTGTAGAGAGAACTCATAGATTCCTTCATAGGAAACAAGTTGGGTTTAGAAAAAGAAATTACATGGGAAGAAATCACAGAAGCAATTAAGGAGATTTGGCCCTCCATTAAGATAATATTCAATCAGAAAGATCTCTTGGAAGCTTAGGAAGCAGAGGAAACCATAAGTAAGCAGTTGGAGGATATGCTAGAGACTACCTCTGATATAATCAAATTTCTAAATTCCAAGGATGACTATGAGCTTGAGGAATTAAGAATAAATGACAGAACTACAATTATATTAGAGGTAAAGAAGATTATCACTAAGAAAAATCTCACCCTTCAGCTACAAGACAAGTGCAGCAATGTTAACAACATAGTTCAGAGATTTTTCAACAAGATTGAACCTTTGGTCAACAAGGGTTTACCTTCTATGATGGTTATTAATGATAATGTGAATTGAGGATTATGTCAAGAAGTTAACAGAGGTGGGCACCCATGCAGCTTCAGTCTCCAATATCAAAGGATCAGCAACACTAGCTCTCATAGTAAAAACATTCAGGGATTCTTTCTTCATCCTAGATGAAATCAAACATATATTTTTGGTAAAACCCACTTTTACTAAATACATTGAGATGGATGAAATCTACAGGAGGGTAAAAAATATTTCTATCCCAGATAAGAAACACTAGGAGGAATTAACAGATTTACTTGATTAAGGATAATTGAACAACATTCAGTTTTTAACGGAACAATCAGCCAGCTTGAACCATTTTTCAACTTTTTCAGTAATAGTCATCAAACAACGCAACACCAAAGTAGTGCCAGATCATTAGATAGTTTTATTTTTTATTGTGTAAATAATCTATTTTTGTAAAAGCAGTTCAGGATATTTTTCATCCTACTGTTGTATAAATAACTCTATTCACGAGTTATTAAGGGTTGCACCCTTGAAGAAGCATTTCTAGACATCTGATATAATTAATCTTTTTGGATCATTAATACAAAGCAAAGGATTCTGAATTCTGTTTTACACGGTTTTTGTTTCCTATAAGTTTTTCCAGTGTCATTCATTATGTTTTTTCTTCATATACTTGCGTCTTGTGGATATAACTAGGTAGGAATAATTGTATTTCAATCTATTCCTATAAGCTTTCTAAAGTGATAATCTATAAAGAGAATGAATTAATGGACTATTTGTTTAATTAATTCCCTCAAAATTAATAAATCATCAGCATCTTTTGTAAGCTCATGTGTATTTTCTCAAACCTTTAAACATAGTTTAAAGGTTTTCATACTTATGATTATTTAGCTTTCTATTTGAAAATTGTGGCAATCATATTACTTTTTTGTTTCTACTCATCATCATAAAAGGTATTTCACTGTGTAAATATTTATAGCAACCCTCTGCTGAGATATTGATATTATTCAAAAGGTTAGGCACATCAGTTCTATATCTGTTTCATCCATTGGTCTCCCAAATTAAAACAAAACCCCGAAAACATTTATCTTAGATGCTCTGGCATAATAGCTAACCATTATTATCTCAGAGATACAACATCAAACTGGTGTCGTTTCCAGGGAATCGAATTTCATTAGTTTTCCTGGGGCAACGATATGTATTCTATTCCTTTAAGGTGATTAAAGGTCTAGAAAGGTTAAAATCCTTCACGTGGTGACTTCACTCTCCCAAACTGGCACCTTTTAAGCACACCAGATCTCGTTCAGAGGCTGACTTGGTTAATCCTCTATCAGACCCTGAAAAAATTCTGAGAAAAGCCAGTTCTAAAAGGGGACATCAACCCTCTTATTCTTTCTATTCGGTGTTGCAGTCTGAAGATTTAGCATCATTTGATCCTTATAGTAACATTCCACTCAATCCATATTACTCCCACCTATCACCTAATGTTGTTGAACTCTTGGACAATGGAGTTGATTTTAAATCAGCATTCCTTATTCATTCATTTGAATCTCATCTATAACCCTTACTACCACTAGGATCACCTAAAACCGAATCTGATTTAGGTGTTAATTTACTAGAATACAAACCAACATATTTCATATCCCCTACCACTTATTCATTTCCTCCCACTTCTAGAAAACCTGAAGCTTCTATTTCTGAACAACCTAAAGAGACCATCTCTGTGTATTCAAATCCACTCTTTGAAACAAAGGAGGGTATTCATCCACAGGTCCAGAAGTTAGTTCTTGAGACTCCTTTGAAATTATTCAGGAGATCCCCTCCTTCTTCACCTCCAATTAGTTCTTCACCCCCTCAATCACCTTTTTCAACCCCTTCTTCATCTTCTTCAACTCCTTCATCCACACAAACACCTCATACACCACCTCCCACTATGGCTTTCTGACCTATTGTATAGTCTAGATATGCAGCTTTAGTCTTACCTCCTAATCTCAATGCATTCCCAACTGGATACTTGAAATACCTTCCCACGTATAATGGAGAAATGGTTCCGCTGCTGAGGACCATCTTCAAGCCTTTTTAGACTTTTCAAATAACATGAATATTGAACAAGAAAATGTTTACATGAGGTTGTTTGTACAATCACTTGAAGGAAACGTAAGAATTTGGTTTAGGCAGTTACCTGCAAATTCCATTAGAAATTGGGAAGAAGTTACAAACATATTTAAAAACCAGTGGGGTGTGAAAAAATATCCTCTTTACTTTCTCACTGAGTTTGATGAACTTAAAATAAATTTTGGTGAACATGTATCAGAATTTATCAAAAGATTCAATAAGATTTATCATAAAATTCCCCCTGATTATACACCCCCTGTAGCAGCAGCAAAGTCTAGATTGTCTAAAGCCTTTGATCATGATTTTGTTGTTATGCTGAGAGAGAGAACTTCAAGAACTCTTGAAGATATGCAAACAAATGCTATTGAGGTAGAAGCAAACAGGGTTGCTTCAACTTCTTTGAAAGCTAAAGAGCAAAAGGCCCAAAGAAAACTTAAGTAAACACCAAAGGCTTCTAGTTCCTATAAGACTAAAAATGAAGATTCTAAAATAGATGAAATAACTTGTCTTCTTAGAAATCTATTTAATATAATTTCCAAGATTGATACTCAACCTAGGACAATTCAACAAACGGTTACCAAACCCAAAAATCAAAATCAAGGTTAGTATAAAATAAATCCACAATTACAAATTCTTCAGAGACCTAGTAATGATTAACAGATTCCCACTCCTTTGTTGATAGATGATCAGCAACCTGATGATAATACTATGAACATCACTGAAGATATAAATAATATGGATACTTCCCCTAATCAAACAGTTATTGTTCCTCTTACACAACAAAATCAAGTTCAAGAAGATCAAGAATCTTCACAAGTTTCTAAATACCATGCCTTCTCTAAATTTAATTGTAGAGTTGAACAAAAGATATGACCTTATGCCTAGACCTAGCCCTGGAAGACCTCTTAAGGAAATTCCATTAATTGAACCTAGTGCCAAAACTATTGAAACTCAAACGACTTTTATTCGACCATTAGATCAGTCAATTGATACTCCTCAAAATGACAGAAATGCTTTGACTACATTTAATGTTAAAAAATACTTAGAAATAGTTAAAAACCCAATTCTTCTTTCAGAACTTTCTAAAAACCCTAGGTATAAAAATCAGGTCTCCAAATGGATACAAAATACCTCGGTTGATGCTGAAGGTGATATCATCAGTCTGCAAGATGACAAACCAGCATTTTTTTTTTGGCCCTAGCCCAGATATGATAGATGAAATAGTGCCTCCTTTCTATGTAACTCTTAAGGCAAATGATTCCATGTTGTATAATTGTATGCTTGATTTTGGAGCATCACATAACCTCATGCCAAAAACTTTCATGGATAATTTGAAACTTGATATAACTAGATCCTATCATGACTTATACACCTTTGATTCTAAAAGGGTGCCTTGCTTAGGATTGATTAAGGATTTAGTAGTCACCCTTGCCCAAATCCTAGTGACAAGTGGGGTACTTGATATAGTTGTCACAAATATCCCTCCCAAGTTTAGAATGCTCCTTTCTAGGTCTTGTTGTGCCAAATTAGGGGGAACTCTTCAGATGAATATGTCTTATGCTACTATTCCAGTTTATGGGGGAGAACAACTAAGATTATATAGAGAGGTGAGATTTGTGCACACTGTTTGCAAAATAGACCAGCCAAGGAACCATCCCATTTATGCAATTGACCAATATTTTGGTTTCTTTCAACTCTTTTCAAATCAAGTGCATGAAACTCAGGTTAAAATTGAAGATGTAATTGAAAGTGCAGCACCAAATCAAACTAATATATGGAAACTATTTTTTGATGGCTCATGTACAAAAGATGGAGCAGGAGCTGGAATAGTTTTAATATCACCAAAAAAAAAATACCCAATCATGTAAGCTCGACTTCGAAGTTACAAATAATGTGGCTGAATATGAAGCTTTCCTTTTGGGATTGCAATTAGCCAAAAGCTTAATGGTTCAAAACCTTAAGTGTTTTTACTGATTCAGAACTTATTCTCAAACAAGTGAGAAATATTTACCAGTATAAACACCCCAGAATTAGGTCTTACGGAAATGAAGTATGGGATTTAGTTGAAAACTTCTTTGATGCTTTTAATTTGACTTATATTCCAAGAGATCAGAATATTCATGTAGATGCCTTAGTTGTATCTGCTAGTTCATTTAAAATTCCTCATCAGACTAATTTACTCTACCAAATACAAGTCAAGTATAGACCATCTATCCCAGACAATCTAAAACATTGGCAGATATTTGAAGATGATGAACATTTGAAATCTTTTTTGCAAGTTGTAGATCAATTTTTTGTTCTACAAATTGATGAAGATAGATCCAAAATAAATGAAAATACAAGTGGGAATGATACTTCAGATTTCAGTTCAAAAATTGTTGATCATGATATTATTTAATTGTCTAACAATTTTATTCCCAAAGGCTTGATACCTTTAGAAAATTTTTTTGATCAAAATGATGTCCTCCGAAATCCTCAGTCCATTTCTTCGAAAGAGGACATAGAAGAAATTAACATTAGAACAAATGATGATGTCAAAAGCATTAAAATTTGTGCATCTCTAGACCCTGAGATTAAAACTCAATGTCTTAAGTTACTTCAAAATTATAAGGATGTTTTTGCTTGAACCTATGCTGATCTAAAAACCAATGATACTTCATTAATATAGCATAAGATCCCTTTGAATTCAGAAGAAATACCTTATCAACAAAAACTTAGGAGGGTTAATCTAGCCCTTCTACCAACTGTAGAAAAGTAAATTAAGAAAATGCTAGATGCCCAAATCATTCTCCCTCTTAGATATTCTAATTGGGTTGCAAATTTAGTTCTTGTTAGGAAGAAAAATGGAGAAATCAGACTTTGTGTGGACTTTATAAATTGAACAAAGCATCATTAAAGGATATTTACCCTTTTCCAAAAATGGATCAGTTACTTCAAATGGTTTCAGGATCACAAAGACTTTCTATGCTTGATGATTTTTTAGGTTATAATCAGGTAAATGTTGATCTAGCAGACAGGGAAGAGACAGCCTTCACTACACCCTGGGGTACATTTATGTACCCTAGAATGCCATTTGGCTTATCAAATGTTGGAGCAACATTTCAAAGAGTTATGGATGTAGCTTTTATGGGTGAGGTAAACAAATTTGTGGTTATTTATCTTGGTGACATTACTGTTTTTTCTAAATCTGATGAGAAACATTTAAAGCACTTGATCAAGGTTTTTGACAGGTGTGGGAAATTTTGGATATCATTAAACCCTAAAAAGTTTTTGTTTGCTATCAAAGAAGGAAAATTGTTAGGCCACATAATTTCAAAGGAAGGAGTGGTAATTGATCCTAGGCGTGTGTCTGCCATTGACACATTGACCTTACCTAGAAACAAGAAAGAAATTCCAGATTTTTTGGGCAAGATTAATTTTTTAAGGAGATTCATCCCAAATTATGCAGAGATTGTAAAATATAAAACTGACATGCTCTGAAATGGATCATGAAGTTAAATGGACTATCTCTTCCAAACATGCATTTGATCAGATCAAGAAAGCTATCTTTGAAGCTCCCACCTTAGCCAACCTTGATTACACTAAACCATTCAATATCTTTTCTTTTGCATCAGAAATAACCCTTATTGTTGTTCTATTACAAAAGAATGAAGATTCCCATGACCAAACCATAGCCTTTTTCAGTAAGGTTATGAGAGATGTCAAGCTTAAGTATGACATAATCAAGAAGCAAGCCTATGTCCTCATTCAAACCCTGAAATATTTCAAGATGTATGTCCTACATTCACCTATTACTGCTTATGTTCCTAATAGTGCTGTAAAAATCGTTTTAACTCAACCAGACACTGATGGGAAAAGAGGTAGGTGGATCACTCAAATACTTGAGTCTGATCTAACTATCAAAACTACAAAGCTAGTAAAAGGCCAAGGATTAGCCAAGCTTCTAGCAGAATCCAATTGCAAAGTGCTTGGAATCAATTCTATTTTAGAAGTACAAGGGAAGAACCTTCTGTCCTTGCACAAGGGAAGAATTCACAAGAAACTTTCCTAATTTTACAAGGGAAGAATCCACAAGAACCTTTTGTCCTTGTAGAAGGGGAGAATCCACAAGAACCTTCTCTTCAACCTGAAGAAAAGAACCCACAAGAACCTTCTCTTAAACTTGAAGAAAAGAATCCACAAGAACCTTTACCTACAGATCAGATCAACCCTTTACATATTGATGACAAATTTATATTGTTAGATTGGTATCAAGACATTGTAAATTTTCTGCTCCATTTTGAATGCCCAATATCATTCTCCAAAGCCCAATGTAAAACTCTTAAATTGGAAGCAGTCAAGTACTACATCATAAATGCAAATTTTTACTGGAAAGATCCACTGAATATTTTGTTATTGTGCTTAACAAAATCAGAAACTGAAGAAATCATTGATCAGTTTCATACAGGATTTTTTGGAGGATATTATGCTTGGAGAGCAATAGCATACAAGATTTTAAGGGGAGTATTTTATTGGCCAACATTATTCTTGCAAGTAGGGGCAAAGGTCAGAGGTTTTGTTCCTTGTCAAATGTTTGCTGGTAAGCAAAAA
>APFE031214758.1:81309-95208 GCA_000404065.3 Pinus taeda | reverse complement strand
GAAAACACTCCCTATCATTGATCCAGGTGGGGGAGATCTCAATCGTTGATTGCACAGTTGATAATAATATGCCATCAAAACTTTATCGCATTCTAACTTTATTAAAACTTTTGAAATGTTTATAAGTAATATGCATAAGACAAGAAGAGGAAATGTAGAGGGATACCATCTAGTTCAATAAATACTGCCCCTGAATCAAAGGACTCCAATAGAATATTAAGGAATATTGAATTCTACAAAATTGTCATAAGCATGGTCACTATGCCTAAGACTGTTTGGAAAAGAGAGATGCTCCAAGGTCCAACCACAAAAACAATCATGGCTTCAACAACAACAAGTTTAATGATAAAAAATATTATAGAAGAAGAGATGCCCTTGATGATCACGAAGAAGGTCATCATCCTCAAAAGAGATCACGAAAATCAAGGCATGGAAGAAATGTTGCTTCTACTCAATTTGAATACATTGTTATTTCTTCTCTTTCTAGTTCTTCTCCTACAGATTCATGTGATAGGTGGTTGGTAGATAGTGGGAATTCTAAAAATTTCTCTGGGTATCGAGAATTCCTCTCAAATCTGGTTGAGAGGGAGACTAATCTAAAGATCACTCTTGGGGACAACTCTACTTATCCTGTGAAGGGTTTTGGTTTTGTCAAATTTCATTTGGATTATGGGGAAACTGTACTTCCTCATGATGTTATGCATGTACTAGGACTAAAGAAGAACCTAGTGTCTATATTTTCCTTAGAAGACAAAGGGATGAGAGTTTCCTTAATAAGAGGAAAGGTCCTCACCTAGCCTATGGAATCTCCAATGAGGGATGCATTCAGCTTGGGATCTAGAATCGAAGGACTCTATATAGTCAATGGAAGGCCATTGTGAGCATTGGTACATGACAACAATCATCAAAGTGAGTTGTGGCATCAAAGGTTTCCACATCTACCCTATGAGTCCCTACCTAAAGTAAGGAGATTGGTTTCTGGAATGCCTGAGGTTCAATCTAACCATAATGGAGTATGTTTGAGATGTGCCAATGGAAAGAAGTCAAGGGGACCATTCCCTTCTATCAAAATCAAGTTCAGTGATATTCTACAACTCATTCATTATGATCTATGTGGTCCCACGTTGGTAAAATCTTTGGGTGGGTATCTATACTACATAATATTTGTGGATGACTTCTCCCGTAAGATTGGGATATTCTACTTGAAGCACAAGGATGAAGCATTTGAGATGTTCTAGGACTTCAAGGCACTGATAAAGAATTAAACAAGGAAACAAATCAAGGTCTTCAGGTCTAGAAATGGTGGAGAGTACACTTCTAATGAGTTCATTGACTATTGCAAGAAGATTGGAATCAAGAAGGAAACTGTTGTAGCTCCTAGAGACAACCCCTAGGTTGAGGAGAGGTTGGTGCCTAAGACATATTAGACTCTCTTGAAGATGATTCATCACTGCTCAATAGATAAATGAAAAATGAATTTAAATTTGGTTCAATTACCTTTCACAGAGGTAGATTCAAGCATACACATAAACAATATAGATCATCCCAAGAATAAATGCTCAAGTCTGTTGGCCTACACACAGTAAATGCAACTCAATTTTTCGCTACAATAAAGATGGGAAGGGAGAAATTAAGGAAGAAATTCAGCACAGAGGGATGGATAGACCCAGAATCCTAAGTAATAAATCCCAACAAAACTATGAAAGAATAAGGAAATGAAGTGCAGAAATTATGGAGCATATTTTAAGGTTTCCAACTCAATATTCCATGGGTACTTTATGCTAAAGTATAACATAGTAAGTATATAATCTCACAGGTATTGTCTGCTATAGTATAACATAAGTAAATCCATGATTTATAAGTGAACCTAGAAACTACTACTTACATGGTTTCTGAGGAAGAGAAACACATATGAAATGACATATAGAGGAATAACACATACTACACATTACTATGCTTAGAATCACTAGATCTTCTTCATCAATCTTCAAAAATGGAGTCCATATCATAGGTTCAACACTGTTGAAATTTGTATAAAATTTACCACCTCATGAACAAGAAATTGAGCCAAAACTTGGAACCTCTTTCTCTGCAAATAGAACTCAAAATATCTGAAATGACAGAATTCAGGCCTCTGAAAACAAAATTTTTGGAACCTTTTTAATGAGTTTCCTCTTCCCTTATATAGGGAGGGAGAGCCCAAACAACAGTTACAAAAAAAAATCCCCTAATTCTCCAGCTGTCTGAACTACCAACTGTCTGATCATGTGAATGTCCTAATGATTACAAAACATATCTGATTTTGTTCTTGAAAATGCTAAAAAAATCACAAAATAGAAAAACATGATAAACGTGAGGTGTCATGATGGACA
Source organism: Pinus taeda (assembly GCA_000404065.3). NCBI lineage: Eukaryota > Viridiplantae > Streptophyta > Pinopsida > Pinales > Pinaceae > Pinus > Pinus taeda. Next base: position 92,836 of record APFE031214758.1, on the reverse strand, counting down.
CATCAAAATATCTCCAATTCCAATTCCTCTTATTTCCTCTAATCAGGCCACAGTATCCCTCCATGGTTACCGACCAGTTCGTCTATCGCTTTCTCCCTTTAATAGCTTAAAAATTCCCCTCTTGGAGCTGGCCATGATCAGATGTAGCAATGTTAAAGTTGCCCCGTGACATAGCTGCCGACCCATCCACCCCTTTATTAACTTTGTGGTACACTATTAGATCCCAATACCTCTCTTAACATTTACATGATGCAATTTTAGAACTGGAGTGAATCATAACTTTATTTAAAATGACATTATGAAAGCAGAAAGTTTTGATGCCTTTATCCCCCTCTATGATTAGCTCCTTATTGCTCATACACCATAGAACCACTGCCTGTGAGCACCAGTTTAGAGCTTAAGGTCTGCAGTATCAGAGCCTTCATCCATCATAACTCTATTTGAAATAACATTATGAAATTGTAATCTTCTAATGCTCTTAGCCCATTTTTTCTTAGCCCCTTTATCATTTATCAACCATAGGACCACTTCCTATGATCATCGGTTTAAAAATTGAATGCTACAATATCAGATCCTTCCTTCATTGTAACTTTCTTTAAAAAAATCTTATGAATTCCCAGAGTTGTGATGAGTTTACCCCCTTTTGAGTTTGATCCCCTTTATCATGTATCGACCATAAGACTATGATCTATGACCGGAGGCTTTGCGCTCAGGCGCTAAGGTCTTTAATATCTTATTGGGGGCATATCTCGTATTGTATCGACTCTCATCCCTTGGTTCTTTTGTCTCCTATAACCAAACACCATTCAGTGTCAAAAGAACCTCCCAACATAACTTTTTCAAAAAGAAATTGTGCAACGATATTCACATCTCGATATGGTTCATAGCACTTAGGTGCTAAAACTTCTCATTGCTATGTGTTCTTTGGATATCTTACGACCATGTGTCAGACTGCATCAAAAACCCTTCTCATCAGAACCTTTTCTAAAATGCAATTTCAAAGGGGTTCTAAAAATTTCAACCTCCGATATTGTCCATAGCACCTAGGTGCTCCGCCCTCTCTATGCCCCTAGTCTAATATGAATTACAAACTTGAAGGTAAGAGGAAAATTTGCAATTAAAATTTTATGTCTTTTAGGCAATGGATCACTTCGCAAAAGCAAATAAAATAATGGTTTTAAAATTAAGTTTACAACATTAAATCAGAGACAAATAAACCATATAAAGTAACAAAAGAAAACAAAATGATAAAGGAGTTCATCCCTCCTGGGCTACATTTCCTGTTCCATCTTCCAATGTTGGGCCTATTTCATTAAGTTCTCAAATTTGTGATTACATGGATTTACAATGCCCATAATGTAAAAAAAATATCTCCAATAGGTTCATAATGGTAAAAAAACCCCAAAATGGGCTCTTGTTGGACTCAATTTGGCCAAAAACTTAAGAAGTTATTCTCTAGAAAAGTTGTTCTGCTAATTTCTCTACAAACTGGACTCCCCTACTAATTTTTCTACGAATTCTGCCTTTTCTAGAACCGCCAAGTGAATTTTCAACCCGACTCCAGTGAGATTCGTGCTGAATTGGGTGAATTTTGTTGCCTCGTTTAAATGCCCTCTGACCCCTTCAATTGGAAAAATAGGCGCACATGGGCCATACGCCTAGGGGCTGAGGCTAACTACCCGCCTCCGTCATCATAGGCCCCACATAGCTCGCACTAAGGTTCCATCACACCACGTGGCCTGGGTTTGGTCCCTGACTTATGCATTGACCTGTTACTCCATGCCCACAGTTCTATCTTTCACCATATGAACTTGTCGTAGACCTTATCCTGGGCCCCTTCTGACAACACCCAATTCCCCCAGTGGTTTGGTCTTGTGGTAACCCATATGCCCTCGACTTAGGCCTCATACCTTAGCTCCCGACTATTTAGCGTTGATTTGCTTCTGTTATGATTATACAGTCTATCTCATAACCTAAGGGTTAGGGCTAAGACCAAGCCCCCAACCCTCCGCTTGTGGTCTCATGGGCATGCGGTGACCGAGGCCCTGGCCTCGTCCCCCAAACACATAATATTGAAACTTTAAATATGACTCGAAAACATAGTATTTTAAGATCCACCATTGGCATTGTGGTAAGGCGCTGCATTGTCAGGGTTGATATCTCATGTTCCACCCCCACAAAGGCTCATTTGGCCATAAACAAAATTTTGTACAACCCCATAGTGCCACATGGTAGCCTGTGATTGGGCCACGTGGCACCCAAGCATTGGCGCATGAAAACTTCATCCAACCAACCATATCCTGCCAATTCAAACCAATCAGATTAGGCCACTTTGTAGCCTGCCATTGGCCTATGAGGTAAAATCAACTTGCTAAGTCACCTTACCTAGTTAGTAGTCCTACATCCAACCTACAAAATTTAACCTATTTGGGAAAACGACCATAACGTGATATCAGGATCATATGATAACGGTTTTGAGTGATTCAAGTTGTGTTGGATTTAGGATGATGAGATCTATGTTTTCGCACTAGTTTCATGCACTTTTGAACACTTTTAATTTTGAGCACTTTACTGATCCCCTAGATCACTCCTCCCAACTAGAAGCTTTTGGACATCCAAAATACTATTTTCAACCAATAAACAGATGAGGGTATAGTTCCCTTACTCTTCCAATCCCAATCCATTTGTCTTTTCTTGGATTTGTAGCTTTCAGCTCCACTCGAAGGTACTCCATGTTCCCTCGTTTTGAAGTTGTTCTTCTGTCAAGAGTGGTATCTTGCTGCAATTATTCAAGATATTCAAGAGAGAAAAATTCTATTGAAGAAATTTAAACATTCTCTCCTTGATCTTCAATCAAAGGAGGTTCACCCAATTTCAAGTTATCTTCACCTTGAAGCTCTTCTTTGCTGATGCAAAGCCTTACTTCATCTCCAACCTGAAAATTGTGGTTAACACAATGCTTATCATTTCTATCATTATACTTGTCTTGACTCTTTACCAAATGTGGTCTTCATCGCCATGCACCATCCTTCTTGAAAGTCAAAACATTAGGAGACCCACAAGGAGATGTACTAGAATTAATCATTTTTCAAGTAGATATTACATCTGCTTCTTGATCCCTGCATTCTCTAACACTAGTATCTTGTTCATACCAATGTTCAAAAGTGATGCATCCTAATGAATCATGTGTTAGAAACCTCAACTAAATCATGTTTGAGTTTACATCACATCCTTGGAAAGCTTCAAATTCCTTAACATCTTTGTGTTTAATCATTAACAATGCAAAATTATGACTAGCATTTACAAGCATCTTCATTTCTCCAGCATTCACAAGAGACAAACTCAAGTTCTTGCAATGTGCTCTAACAATATAATCAATCCCATTTTTAAACAAATGATACTTGTTCTCATGGCGATGAAATATGGATTTCCTATCATATAGATATGGGCTTCCCAAAACAATCCCGCATATGTCAAGTGGTATTACATCAAGTTTTACCTCATCAATAAAATTTGCAATGATAGCGAATTTAAGTATGCATTTTCTTGTCACTTGAAATTTGGCATTGTCACATACCCAACCCAAAGGATAAGGTTTAGGATGAGAAATGGTTTCCAAATTTAGTTTCTTGACAATGTCTTCTAAAATAAGGTTTGCTTGTGATCCACTATCAAACAAATTATCTACTTTGTTATGTTTTGTGATGACTCTAATGTGGAAAAGCTCTATTCTCTCTTTTTCATTTTGAGTTTCAATGGAATTACTATAATAACAAGTACTTGCAATAGAATCCTTACCTTTCAATCCCATGGCTGTGAATTTTGTTTCATCTCTGGAATTAGATCCTACATCTTGTTGAGTTGTTGTAACAATATTTTCTTATTCCTTGTTGTTAAAATTTTTGGGTCTCATCTCAAGATGAAGTTTCCAATAGTGGTCTTCATTATGGCCTTCTTTTGAACATTGTTTACATGTGATTTTTTCTCCCTCCTTCTTGACTGAAGCATTCTTTTTATACTTGCCTTTGAACTTCCCCTTTCCTTTGTCTCCAGACTTAAATGGCTTCTCACTAGTTTCTTCAAAAACATTCTTCCCTCTTGCTTCTAAATGAGTTTCTTGTACACAAAATTCATCCATCTTTGTAAGGTTAAACATGATAATTGTGTGTCTCAAATAACTATGTAAACCTCCAATGTATTTTAGGAGAGAGCCTTGAGAGGATAAATCTATACCCAAAATCAAATCTCTTTTCCTAAATTCGTGAGTATATCTTTGCACACTTTGACCCTTTGTCTAAAATTTTTCCAATCCATTATAGTTTTTTTCATGTATGCTAATGGATAAAAGTTTCTTAGTGTAACAAAAAAATCAATCAAATAGAATAAAACATTACCACTTTTCTTCATGTCCTCTTGATTTCTGGCCTCCCATTGAATGAGTGCTACACTTTCCAACCTAAGAGAAGCAAGATGAATCTTGGTTTCATCATCCTTGATTCTTTGTCTCCCACAATACACTTCAATATGATGAACCCAATTATCTAATTTCTCAGCATTTACCTCTCCATCATACATAAGAAATTCAAAATTTATGTCAAGCTTTAACAAATGAGTTTTACCATGTCACTTTGGAGAATGTGGAGGTGTTTGTGAAAGGGTTGAGGTAGAAGAAGATGAGGGTGAGAAAGGAGGTGAAGGTGGTTGCTTTTCACCATCTCCTCCATTCCCTTTTGGAGGTTTATCTCCATTTCCTCCATTTCCTTTTGAAGGTTTTGAGATCTCTCCTTGCAACCTTGAGTTCCTCACCTCATAAAGAACTTTCACCATTTCAAAGAAATCCTTTCTAAAAATTATCTCATCCTCAGACATTCATTCATTACCTTTTTCATGTGCCATGACTGGTGAAGCTTGAGGTATGTGTTTTATCCTTGAAACAATTTGAGACCTTGGCTCCACAAGATCTCCTTCTCCTCTTTTGAGCTTCAACCTCATAAGCATCAAAAAACACTTGCAAACAAAATCAAACCTTCAAAATAACCTTGAACTCTGATACCAAACTGATATGAATTACAAACTTAAAGGTGATAGGAAAATTTGAAAGTAAAATTTTATGTCTTTTAGGCAATGGATCACTTTGAAAAAACACATAAAAGAATGGTTTTAAAACTCAGTTTACATCATAAAAGCAGAGACAAATATACCATATACAATAACACAAGACAACAAAATGATAGAGGAGTTCACCCATCCTGGGCTACATCTCCTAGTCCAACTTCTAATGTTGGGCCTCTTTCATTAAGTGCTCAAATTTGGAATTACATTGATTTGCAATGCTCAAAATGTAAAAAACAAATGTCTCCAATAGCTTCATAATAGTAAAAAACCCCAAGATGGGCTCTTGTTGGGCTCAATTTGGCCAAAAATTAAAGAAGTTATGCTCTAGAGAAGTTTTTCTGCGAACTTCTCTACAAACTAAACTCCCATGCTAACTGTTCTACGAATTCCACCTTTTCCAGAACTTCCAAGCGAATTTTTTGCCTGGCGCCGGTGAGATTTGCATGGATTGGGTGCAAATTGTCACCTTGTTTAAATGCCCTCTAACCCCTTCGAGTGGAAAAATAGGGCCACATGGGTCATACTCCCGGGGACTGGGGCTAACCACCCACCCCCATCGACATAGACCCCACGTAGCCCATGCCAAGATTCTATCGCACCGCGTGGCCTGGGGTCGGTCCCCAAATTGCACATTGGATCATTACTTTGTGCCCACGATTCTATCTGTCACCATATGACCTGGCCGAAGACCTTATCCTATGCCCTTACTGACAACACTTAGTTCTAGCCATTGGTTTGGTTTCATGATAACCCATATGCCCTCGACCTAGGCCTCATACCTTAGCTCTCGAATTGTTAGTGTCGATTCACTTCTGCTATGGTTATATGGTCTATCTCGTGACCTAGAGGTTGGGGCTAATCCTAAGCCATCGACCCTCTGCCTATCGTCTCATGGGTGTGGGGTGACCGGGGGCAGGGCTTAGCCCCAACCCCATCCCCAAAACACATATTATTGAAAAATTAAATATGACTTAGCGGCATAGTATGTTAAGATCCACCATTGACGTTGTGGTAAGGCACTGCATTATCAGGCTTGAGGTCTTGTGTTCGACCCCCACAAAGGCTCTTTTGGCCATAAACAAAATTTTGTACAACCCTAGGGTGCCACATGGTAGCCTGTGATTGGGCCACATGGTACCCAATCATTGGAACATGTGGCACCCAATCATTGGTCCATGTGGCGCCCAATCATTGGAACATGTGGCACACAATCATTGGTCCATGTGGCACCCAATAATTGAGCCACAAAAACTTCGACCAACCAACCATATCCTATCAATTCGGACCAATTAGGTGAGGCCACTTGGCAGCCTTCCATTGGCCTATGAGGTACAGTCAACTTTCTCAGCCACCCTATGTAGTTAGCATACGAACTTCCCAGTCAACAATCCTGCATCCAACCTACAAAATTTTACCTATTTGGGAAAACAATCAAAACATGATATCAAGAGAATGTGATATTAGTTTTTAGTGATTCATGTTTTGTTGGATTCAAGGCGACAAGATCTATGTTTTAGCACCCGTTTTGAGCACTTTTGAACACTTTGAATTTTGAGCACTTTACTAATCCCCTAGATCACACCCCCTAACTCGAAGCTTTTGGACCTCCAAAAGACTGTTTTTAGTCAACAAACAAATGAGGGTACAGTTCCCTCACCCTTCCAATCTCAATCCATTTGTATTTTATTGGATTTGTACCTTTGAGCCCCACACATAGGTACTCCATGTTCCCTCATTTTGAAGTTCTTGTTCTTCTATCAAGAATGGTATCTTGCTGCAATTCTTCAAGATATTCAAGAGAGAAAAATTCTATTGAAGAAATCTAAACATTCTCTCTTTGATCTTCAATCAAAGGAGGCTGGCCCAATTTCAAGTTATCTTCACCTTGAAGATTTTATTTGTTGATGCAAAGCCTTACTTCATCTTCAATCTAAAAACTGTGGTTAACACGATACTTATCATGTCTAGCCTTGTACTTGTCTTTAATATTTACAAAATGTGATCATCATTGCCATTCACCATCCTTCTTCAAAGCCAAAACATTAGGAGACCCACATGAAGATCTACTAGAATTAATGTCCCCTTTGTCAAGTAGCTCTTACATATACTTCTTGATCTGTGCATTCTCTAACACTGACATCTTGTTCATACCAATGTTCAAAAGTGATGCATCCTACTGCAATTGAACTTCATGTTGTCTTCCTCTTTTAGGAGGCAACACGTTAGACTCCTAAAATATCCCATCACATGTCTTAACAACCTCAACTAAATCATGTTTTATTTTTACATCACATCCTTGGAAAGCTTCAAATTCCTTAACATATTTGTGTTTAATCATGAACAATGAAAAATTCTGACTAACATTTATAAGCCTCATCATTTGTCCAGAATTCATAAGAGACAAACTCAACTTCTTGTGATGTGCTATAACAATATAGTCAATCCCATTTTTAAACAAATGATACTTGTTCAGCAGTTCTACATCCAACTTGCAAAATTGTACGTGTTTGGGAAAACGATCAGAACGTGATATCGAGAGTATATAATATCGATTTTGAGTGATTCAAATTGCGTTGGATTTGGGGTGACGATATCTATGTTTTTGCACCATTTTTTAGCACTTTTTAACACTTTTTATTTTGAGCACTTTATTGATCCCCTGGATCATGGTCCTCTGAGTCCTCATGACCAAATGACATCAGAGCCCCTCCATCGGATCAGAAAATGTTATAAAACAATTTAAAGAGGGTTACAAAATCTCTTTCCTTCAATATGTCGAACTCTAATATGAAGTCACGTTGAGGTCATCATCTCCATGTGGCACCTCCTGAGTGGTGATATGTGTCGCTTATATTTGCCCCATTAGGCACTCGAAAATGCCAAAAACGACTGCCATGTATCCACTATATGGCCACGTCATATTGACATCATCAGATATGTCTACTTCTCAGGGTCAATCACCAATTTCCATGTGTCTTCTTCGGAGGAGAGAGAAAGGGGCCCTCGATTCCTTAGGGTTTTTGATGATTTCCTTTATATTTCTATTCACCTCGCAATTCGATGCTTATAATAGAATTCCAATTTTTAAATGGTTGCGAGATACCAATCCCCAAAGATCTGAAATGATCGAGCCACCGAGATTCAAGTTCCGATTTGTCATCTGCTCCAATGTTCTGATATTGGGTCCCAATGGTCAACCTTCCTTTCTCATTTCAACCTTTTAATTTTCGCACTTCCCCTTGGCTTTCGGCCTCTGAATTTCATCTTTGGGCTTTCAACTCTCCCTTTTGAAGTTCAACTCCCAATTTTCAACTCTCCCTTTAGATTTTGGATTTCAACTCTTCCTTTAGTCAAGCAAGAATGAAACTATCCTTCTCTTCATCAGGGATTAAGAATAGGACCATTTGACATAACTATAAGATGGCATGAAAAGTGACAACAAAAACCAACGTACCTTATAATCCTGAGTAGAATGGTGTGGCTAAAAGAAAGAATAGGACTCATGGAAGTTTCTTGAGCCATGTTGCATGATCAAAAGCTAACAAAATTCCTTTGGGGAGAAGCCTCTAATACAGTGTTCTATTTTCAAAATGGGATTCCTCATCAAGCCGTAGGTGACAAGACTCTTGAATAAGTGTTCATAGGTGTGAAGCCCGATGTTGAACATCTGAGGATATTTGGCTACCCTGTGTACTTTCATGTGTTGAAAGACAAGAGAAACAAGCTGGGAGCCACCAGAAAGAAAGGTACATTTTTTGGGCATTGTGATAATTCTAAATATTTTAGAATATATGTGTTTGGTCAAAGGAATATCAATTTTAGAATGGATGTAACTTTCGATGAAAATGTTTCCCTTGGAAAATCTAAAGATATTCCTCCTCCTCCTGTTGAAAAGAAGGATGATGATATGGACCTACTGGAAGGTCCTTCGGTGCCCGAGCCAGAGAAATATGTTTTTGATGATCCCATGGAACCTATGGACCCCTTGGATCCTCCTCCATATGATCCCCATGTGGGGAAGAGACCAATTTGACTTCATGATACATTACAAGATGTTGAAAGACATATCACTACTAGAGGAACCTTTAGAGAAAGAAAGAATCCATGATGATACTAGGGATATGTTTTACCCATGAGCACCATCATTCAGGTTGAGCCTCCCACCTTTGAAGAAGCAGTGAAAGAATAGGTTTGGAAAGATGTTATGGCTGAAGAGTATGAGACTATTATGAAGAACGATGTGTGGGAAGTGGTTCTGAGACCTAAAGGGAATTATATCGTGACTTTGAAATGGTTATACAACATTAAACATGGATTTGATGGAAGGATTGAGAAATATAAGGTGAGGTTTGTGGCTAGAGGTTTCTCCTATAAAGAGGGAGAATACTATGATGTTATATTTGCACCTGTCTCCCACTATACCACTATTATATCTATTGTTGCCCTTGCTTCTAGTCAAGGATTAACTCTTCACCAAATGGATGTGAAGACTGCGTTTCTTCATGACATACTACAGAAAGAAGTATATGTTGAGCAAGCACTGGGCTTTGAAGTCCATGACAAGAAGATTCATTTTTCCAAGCTGAAGAAGGCATTATATGGTTTGATAGCTACCTAGTGAAGCTTAGATTCAGGAGAAGAAATGTTGACATGAACCTCTACTTCAAAGTGGTCCAAGGTATGTCTCTTATTTCAGTTTTATGTGTTGATGATTTATTCTTGATAGGTAGTGAGACTTTGCTGCTCGAGTGCAAGAGGGAGATGTCCTTTTAATTCAAAATGAAATACCTTGGATTGATGCATTATTTCTTGGTATTAGAAGTGTGGAAAAGACCTGATGATATTTTCCTTTCTCAATGAAAATATGTTTTGAAATTGTCGGAAAGATTTGGAATGGTAGAATGCAAGTCTATGGGCACACTGATGGAGATTAACTTCAAGAATATATGTGGAACTGCTACAAGGTGTTGGGTCCCTATAATACTAGTGATTACCCCATTAATATTGTAGTTTCAACCCTTATTAATATTGTTGTGCCCCTATTATCCCCATATTGTTATTACTGTGCCCCATAGAATCCCTCTATTGTTATTTTTGTGGCTTTATATTATTATTGTTAGGTCAGTTAGGTTATATTGTGACTCCTTAGACTCCTATATATAGAAAGGAGGTTTTGTCATTTGAACCATTGAAGAATTGTTCATTTATGTAATGTAAAGGAGGTTGACCCCTCGAAGAGGCTGAATTTTAAGGCGTTGATCTATCTTTTCTATCTTTTTCTTGAGATGGTTTCATAACATTTGGTATCATAGCTTTGGATTCTAGGGTTTCACTACTCCAAACAGGTCATCATGGAATTTTCGCTATAATTTTTGTCTACGATGTTTCAAAAGTTAAAAAAAAAACCCATTTGAGACGAAATCACACTGAACCTTGGGTCCAAATTTCAGAGCTTTTCGCGCTATATGTGCGGAGATATGATCTGAGGAAGTTGATATTTTTGCAGACTCCTGAAATACATTCCAAACAGGTGACCTAGGTAAAATCATCATAACTTTCTCTCTGAGCATCGGATTGAAATTTTGTAAGAAGGTAAAAAAAGAGGATGGACTGTAGTTTCTTGTATATATTTTTCAGATCCAAAGGTTAAAACAGGGACACGTGGCACATCGTACAAGTTTGCTCTACTGAATTAGTCTATAACAGGTCACTGTGGGAGATATGGCATAACTCTTCATTGGAGAATCCAATTGGGGTCAGACTAGTTGCATTGGAAAGAGGACACAAAGGGCTACCGCAGTTCGCAATTTTAGAATTGGATGATACGAAATTACAAAGATACATTAGAGGCAATATCAAGCTCCTACACAGTGAAAAAAGGTGTGTAGATTTTTTAAATTTTTGCTTAAGCTTGGTTTGAAAAATTATTTTGAAGGAATTCAAAGGGCATATTAGAGCATTAGTATCGGTAACTGATGCCCCGAGGAAAGAAAATGCAATCACCTAGTAAGCAATCTGAAAGCTCTATCCTGACTCATGAAGAAGAGGAATAGATGCTACATGATATATCAAAATTACAAGGCCAAGTGCAACAAATTTCACTCTCACAAAAGCTAACAGAAGCTAAGATAAATGGCATGGAATCTAAGATAAAGGGCGTGGAAGCCAAGATTGACGATTTGAAGATAGATTTGAAGGCAGATTTGACAAATATTCTACAAGAAATACTTACTAATGGTGAAAGGGGAGTAAAGGAAACTCATGATGCGAACAAAAGAAATGTTAATCATGATTTCATAGACTCTAATGATGGATCAAAGACGCACCATATTCTAAAAATTGATATGAGGAAGTTTGATGGCAAGGATCCCGCAACATGGATATTACAGATGGAGCAATTTTTCGATCTCAA
>APFE031214758.1:38060-68631 GCA_000404065.3 Pinus taeda | reverse complement strand
TTTGAATCATCGAAGAATTGTTCATTTATGTAATGTAAAGGAGGTTTCCCCCTCGAAGAGGCTGAATTTTAAGGCGTTGATCTATATTTTCTATATTTTTCTTGAGTTGGTTTCATAACACAAGGCCTAACTTAGTGAATCCATCTAATTATCGACAGTTCGTTGGGGCATTAATGTTCCTTGTGAACACCCGTATAGACATATGTGTTGTGGTTAACACTTTGAATCAATTCATGATTGAGCCTCTTCATGCACACTGGGTTGCTCCTAAGCATGTGTTGAGATATTTGCATGGGACACTTAATCTGGGTCTAAGATATACTGACATAGATGTAAGACTTCATGGGTACACTGATGCTGACTAGGAAAAAAATGTTATTGATAGGAAGAGCACATCAGGGCATTGCTTTAGTTTGGGTTCTGCCATGATATCTTGGATGAGTAGAAGGAATAATTCCATATCTTTAAGCACGATTGAGGTAGAGTATATTTTTTCTAGCATGGCTAGTTGTGAGGCAGTATGGTTGAGGAACATCTTTGTAGAGTTGTTTAAGCAGGTTATGGATACGACAATAATATATTGCAACAACAAGAGTGGGATCTGATTCACAGAGAATATTGTGTTTCATGATAAGTCCAAGCATATTGATATCATGGATCACTATATATGAGATATGGTCAGAGAGGAGAAGTGAGACTCCATCACATTTCGACTAATGAGCAGATACAAGACATACTCACCAAGGCTTTGTCAAAAGGGAATTTCTTGGTCTTTAGAGAGTATCTTGGACTAATGGATGTGACCCTCCTAGGTAAGGGTCCCAGATGATTGAGGACAATGAGTTATTATCTTCCCCCTTGTTTGAGCTCAGAGGGATATGAATCGAGTTGGATAGCTCATGGGGTTGAGGAAACCGTGGACAATAGGATAATCTATGATCCTTACCTTCACGATAAGTGGTATCCTGCATATTTTCTGAAAATAAGATAGTTTATGATCCTTGCCTTCCATGGTAAGTTGTATCCTGCCTATTGTCACTCATATATCATGATATCTTATTCCCCATTTGGCATCCTACCCACAAGCTCGGCTTGTAGGGATTGTTCCTCCCCATATGGCTAATGGGTTGAGAAAGCTTGAGATAGACTATGATTCTTACCATTTATGGTAAGTGGTATCATGCTCAGGTGATGGGATGTAGGTGTTCTACCACCAATTCTTTAGGGTCAATTTGGGAAGATAAGCTAACAATAGGATATACTATGATCCTTACCTCTCACTGTAAGTGGTATCTTTCCTATTGTTCTTGGATATAGGGTGGTAGTTGGAGCTCCCCTATGATGATTCATCTTCCTTAAATTCGAGAGCGTTCAACAGATGAGTAGAGATGATGATGCCAAGATATTTGAGATGGGACTTGTGATGTAGTCATAAATTTATCCCTCACTGAGAGGGAGTGTTAACTTGGCAGCTTAGGGATGAATTCCCTCCATTGGACAATCTTCCTCATCTAGATAAACCCCTCTTTTACCTTGGAAGAATTTAATTTGGACAAGGAAAAATATAATTTTTAATGATGGAACCACATGCACACAAAAGTATAGATCAACCTAAAGGTAAAACTGGACTCCTCCAATGCATATAAATACACCTCAAGGTCACCTCATTTATACATCATCATCACTCAACACATCTTTTCTCTCCTCTTGTGATTAGTTCATACAAGTCTGAAATAAGGAGGTTTGAGCTCACACATGCAAAGGGAAGAAGGCTCTTTCTAATTTGTGTGTTGAATTTTTTATTTGGGATAGTTTTATTAGTTGTTGACTAGATTTGACTTAGGAAAATATGATTTTTAGAGGTTGAATTGACTGGTGAAGGAACCAAATTTTTCTAAGAACTTTGACTTGGGTTGACCACAGGCCTATTCACTAAATTTTAACCACAGAATTCTGAAGTTTGACTGTAGGAATTCTCTCTCCTTTGACTGCCTTTTTAGGATTATTTTGATTGATATTTGACCAATAAGGAAGGCCAAATTGTTTTACTATTAACCAAGCTATTTTGGAGGAATCTTAACTGTTGAATTGTGGACTAGTTAGGGTATCATTTTCTGCTACTGATTATTGTTGACTTTGACAAAAATTGTAGATTTGAACTTGTTGACCAGATTTGACTTTGAGGCTCATCTTTTGTACATTGGTTGGTTGATCTCTTATATGTTCAAATTTGTTGACCTTTGACTCATTGGAACATTGTATCTCTCTATTGAACATTTGATGACAATCTAATAGAAGAAGAATTTGAAAGGGTTTTCCCCCTTGAGTGGTTTTTCCTTGGCCTTAGGCCAAATCTTGTATCTCTTCTTATTACTCTTGGTTGTCTTCTATTGTGTATTGGATTTACTATTCTATATACAATTGCTCATTATCTTTAGAAGATTAAATTTATTTAAAAGTGATTTCTAACTGAAGAAAGAATTGGGCTAAGTGATTGTGCTAGCATAGAACAGTGGAAACTTAACACCTTCTACATCACCTACATAACACCTTCTAGTAAAGACCAAAACTGCTACTTATATAAAAGAATCAACGGCTTTCTAAGAGAAAAAATGCTAGTTAGAAAAAAAATCATATATCTATTAGTTTTTCAATCATTGATTTATCCAAATTCTAAGAATACACATTTTATTTATATTATCATTATGTTTTTCTCATTTATACATTATAACTTGAAGCAATTCGTATTTGTATCTTATGAAATATGTGCACCTTGTTTCACAATTACTCACTTCTTTCATTTTCATGCACTAAACCTCAAGGGAACAAGAACATTGCCACTATGTGGCTCTTGTTATCTCAGTAAAGATTGGCTTGATCACTTATTCTCAAACATCTTAATACCCATTTGTTTTAATTGTTACAAAATAGCCATCACGTTACATAAGCCAATGGTAAACTTCACTTGAAACAAACTTGATTGCGAGTTATTAGTAGCATGCAAGTTTAACATCCAAAACCATGGAGTTCAAGTAACCTCACTTTAACTAGTTCTCCCATGGACTATTACCAACTATCTACATGGAATATTAGTTCCTTTTGATCACCAAATAAAATTATATTAGGTTACACATGAAACTCAAAAGACTCTAAAATCAATAATATACCAATGTTGTTCTTCCATTTGGTGAGAAACAATCTTGCAAATGCAATTTTTCTTATGACCTTCGAGGGGGAATAGATTTTCCAATAATGTACAAAAGATGTTTTATCTTCTAAATATAGTTTTGAGATACTCATTTAAAATTTAGATCAGTTTCTAAAATACAATGCAAGTGGACAACTTTTCTTTTATGTGATAATTTCTTGTAAGCGTTTGGCAACAATTGAATTCATTTACAATGTTCTTTATTTGTTGTATCTTTTGTTTATTATAGATGAATGAACCAAAGAAGTCATTAAGTATTTAATTGAGATAAATGAAATTGAGTAAAGAGACATTTATCTACATCAAAACAAGGTTTAAACTCTTAGGAGCAAAGCCCATGTAAATTTATCCAAAAACAATATCTAAAAAAAAAGGTAAGGTGTTCTTTAACAAAATTATACTTGATATTCCTCCTAGGAGAGAGGTCAAACTATGACTAAAGGTACTATCTCATTTCATAGACGAGATTAAGGTTAGATGCTACTAGAAGGAACACGACCCCACTACTATAGCCTTAACAATGATAGTACATGATACTAACCTTCTAGTGCATATATTGATGCTTCTGGAAAAACTACACCCGACGTTTTGAGTGGATGCTCCACTCATCATCAGGGAAAAATGAAGCTTTCGGAGAGGGTAAAGAGGTCCAAACTAGGTTACATAGGAGGGTAAGTAACAACTAGACTAGAATATTCAAGAGAGGGGGATATGCCCAAGAGAAACTTAGGGAGGAAGTTTGAATGAAGTACAAAGAAATTAGGGCTAAAATATTAGGGGGAGAAAGAAAAAAAAAATATTATTATTATTATTACATATGAAGAATTTAAAGGATTAACTAAAATATTAGACATTATTTAAATTAAAGTGAACTTATTCAAAGGTTCTAAATTAAATCAAGATGTAACTATTAATTTATTTAAAGACTTGTTTGTTATCTTATAATATTGTTAGTTATTTTGTTTTGTTACAATATCAATACCTAGTATTATTTTAATTATTTTTATTTGAATGGTCAAAAGCTATATATTAAACCTTGATAATGAAACTTCTTGTAATAATACATTAGGACCAATGTTTAGTAAGTTAAAATGAAATAAAAGTTTCTAGTGATTTTTTATTAAACAAATACTTTCATAGGTTAAAAATGATTATGTTAGGGTTCTAAACTTAAGATTAAAGTGTTACCGTGTTACTATTGGTCTAAATATAACATTAATAAATATATATTTTTCTAAATATAGTGTTAATAAATATATATTTTTGTATTTAGTTTGTGTTAAATGTGTTTGATGGGTTTTTCTATTTTTAATATATAATTATGTGATTATTCTAGTGTTATAACTTTTTCTAGCCCCTTTTACCCTCTTTAAAAGATTCATTTTTCCCTAATAATGAGCGAATTGTCTACTCAAAATCTTGGACATTTCATTTGTTTTCCACAAATTTTCTGAAGGTATCAATATAGATATGAATTCAAACTATTAAATCCTTCATAACCTTCTAGTAATTGCTATGTAGGCTAAAACAACATTTGTTTTGTCTTAGGGTGTGACCAAGAATGGTTTCTAAGTGACTAAGAGTTTATCTTCCTTAGACGTAAGGAAACAGGTTAATGGATCAAGACCTAAATGCATATAAAAATAGTGGGATTCTATCCCCTTATGGACGACCAACAATTTATTTCAAGTGGACAAGTTTTGTTTACACATCATGATATTTCTACACATCAAATTATTGAGACTGTATCGACAAAGGATAGGTCAATAGACCCAAGTATTATAGACATTTTCCTACTTAGACACACACACACACATAATTGAGATGTGTCATACACATATTATTCATAGATTATATGAAAAAATAGTGGGAGAACAATTTTTCAGTACCAATTGTTCATTTTTTATTTCAATATTTCGTACTCTTCAACAAATAATGAAAAATAGAAAAACTGATGGGTTTGTCTACAACAACAACTTTTGAAACATATGCAAGAAAAAATTTAACAAAAAATTATAGATTTGAAAATAAATATGAAAGTTAGATTACGAAAAGAGGATTCCTCTATCTTAGGAAGCCAAATAATCAATAGACACTTCTTATGATAGATTTTCCTAAATACGAAAATAAGGGGTGTTGAATCCAAAAACTCAAAGGATGATGAGATTTTGAGCCCTCATACATGTAAATTGTTTAAGCCTTTTCTTTTCAAGAGCTATTATTGAAAACATCCTTCTAATGGTATATAATATTCATTGTCGATGAGAATGTGGCTTATTTGTAAGTTGTATATGTCACAATGAATGGATGATAAATGCCATATGGCGTTGTATTTATTATGTCATGGTTTCAATTTCAATGGGACCTTGGAAATTTCCTCACAATTGGGATGTTGGGTGCTTGGAGCATGTTTCTTGTCAACTACATAGGAATAAAAGGCACGCTATTATGAACCTACAATCTACCTAATTTTTTCTTTGTAAACATGAGTTTCCCAAAGTTTGTTTCAACACCTAAGGTTGTGTGGAATTTCTTTTCTTGGGTCGTAGGGGCTTGGCCAAATAGTTCCTATGGAAACTAAACTACATCCTCTTCACATAAGGCATACCCATAACTTTGCCTTAAGCTAATCCACCAAATGAAATTAAATATTACGCAACCAAATTCATTCAACAATGGGCACAAGTCCAACCATGGCCCTTAAAACATCCCAATTCTTTAACACTTATCCAATATTTCAATACCTGGGTAACACAAAGCAAAGTAATAAACAATAACCTCCAACAAATAAAGAGTCCACCACGTACATTGATTGACAAAACCCAAGGTAGGTTCCTTAACTCTATTTAGATTAAGAATATTACATTGTATAGCAAAGGAGTGTATCCAACTAGTTACGATGCATTTACAATCTATATTTACAAAAGGCGCAACTACTTATAAGAATTGCTAATCCAATTCTTAAAGAAACTAAAAGCCTACCTCTTGCAATTCTTGTCTTATTCTTTCATCCAATTTTATTAAGTGAATGAAATGAAAACAAATATTTATGACCAAAACATAGGGATATAATGAAATTTGACATCTATTAATAAATTGAAGGTGTTAAAATTGTAAAAATTCATAATGAAATAGTGCTCAAATGGTGGTAGTTTATCTCTGAGAAGAGATGTGACGGCTATGTGCCTCCACCAAGTGACTTATAATGAGGCTGAAAGTCCCTTTTTAACATCAGAAGCAATGAGAGAACGCTAAACATCCAAAAACCTAACTTTAGGGGATGAAATACCAAAAGGCTTGTAGGCCCCATTGGGGTTAGTTAGTACATCAAATTCCGAAGTCATAACTTTTGCATATAATATTTATTTGGCATGCTTGGTATCTCATTCAAAAGTTCTAGCCAATAATTACACATTTTAAATGGAAATAGACTATGCCTACAAAATAGTCTGGGTCCCCATTCATGTCTCAAAAACATCATTTAGGGCCTCAAAACAACCCTAGAATTTTAGGACCCAAAAAACTGTAGAAAATTTTCCAAGATGGAGAACTGTACATTGAGCCAGTGGAGTAGGTGGATGGTCATTTACATCCACTTGGATCAATCATCCCTTCTTAATAATTAGTGTTCTCAATTGTGTTGAGTTCCCCCATCAGATGGGCAAACTTCTACTGAATTTGGCTTTTAGTGAGCCACTTTCCTTGGTGAAGTAGTTGCCTGGCTTTCATGACCCAGTACAGATGCATGTGTTGCTAGTGGTTATCCTTTTGTCTTGGTGTCAATGATCTTATTCACTATATATTGTTCAATGTAGTCATGATTGAGTTTTGTGGGGGTAAATTGCTTGATTTCCTCTGAGGTGTCCAAAAAAGGTGGATAATATGATTGAAGAAGCTCCAGATTAAACATTGGGTGTAAACCAAGGAATGGGATCAATTCAAAATCATTTTCACCCATCACTTTTGTGATTGTGTATGGCCTATATCGAAGTGGTATGAGATTCCTATTGGGGCCCGTGAGGTGACCTTTCTGTAAGTGTAATCACACCTTATCACCAACCTTATCCTTATATGGAACCATGTATTGGCCATATTGTTGCTTGTACTTGGCATTGGATTTATGCAAGATATCATGGAGCTCTTATTGGAGGTATTGGATCCAATCAAAAAATTTGGTTGCCCTATCTGCTTCAATTTGATCATGGAAGGACTCGGTCTATAAAGATGTAATAGGAATAGCTACATCAATTAGGGCCAATGGTTGAAACCCCAAGAACAATTGTAAAGGACTATGGTTGATAGAGATATGGAGGAATTTGTTATAGCTATGTTGAATAGACAAAAGGTTGTCATCCCATGTACATAAGTTCTTGGATTTGTACATGCACAAGATATGCATAATCATCCTGTTGACCACTTTTGTCTGTCCATATGATTTCAGATGAAAGAAAGACAATTTGGTAAACTTGATATCCATGAAACACCATAGGTTGGACCAAAAAGTGTTGAGGAACCTATTGTCACTATCTAAAATAATGGTCCAAGATAGCCTAAAATGAAACCAAATAGGCTCAAAGAATATTTCAGCAATGACTTCTGTTGTGATTCTCTTCTTGTATGGTGCCAAAATGACCATCTTAGAGAAGTGTTCAACCACCAAAAACACACAATCATTTCCATGTTTGGTGGATGGAAAAATTAACATGTAATCCATGGAGACTAACTCCCTAGGGGTTTTTCGAGGTAGGTAGAGGAGTGTACAACCCATTCTTTTTTATGTTTGATTTAGCAATTGAAGAAGAAGTGCATGATCTGATATACCACGAGAGATCCTATCGAAGCTTTGGCTAGTAGAAATACTATTGAATTACTCCACACTAAAGCACCCTATCACTTGACTGTAACATGTCTCCTATATCATCTTGGCACACTCGCTTGAAGGAACATAAAAGTTGATCAGGTAGCACAAAAATGTAACCAGAAGGTGAAAATATGGAACTTCCTTTCCTACCATCAACATTTGGTATGTGGTAGCAAATTATAAATCATTGTTGTATAGTTGTGCCCACCTAGAGGTCTTGTTCCCACAAGAGTTAAGAATTTCTTTTAGTGCCAGAATTGAGGGTTGATTGGGGCATTCAATGACATGATTGGTGCTACCCTTCTTATATTTGATGTTCAAATGTAATTTTTTTAGGTTTTTGGACCATTTTTTATTGTGTTCATTTTGTAACTTCCCTTATGTCTACATAAATCATAGAGGCATGTGATTAGTTTGGATGATCATCTCCTTCCCCATAAAATAATGCTTCCATTGTCAACAGAACTACACGATGGAGTACATCTCCTTATCATAGGTGGGGAATTTTCAGATAGTATCATAGAGTGATTCACTGTGATAAGCAAACATATGTCCTTGTTGAGTGAGCACTACACCAATAGCATAATCAGAGGCATTTGTCTCAATATCAAATGTTTATTGTAGTTTTGACAATGTGAGGAATGTTTCATAACAAAGGCAACGTTTTAGATCATTTAATTCCTTATAAAAAAAAAAAAAAAAAAAAAAAAAAACTCCTCCCTTGGTCACTCAATTTAAGAGCGAACCATTATAAGATAACCCCAACAAAAATATTCAGTAGAAGTTAGCAAGGCCCATGAAGAAACAAGACTCTATTAGAGTTATTGGCGCTAGCCACTCTCGAATGGCTTGGATCTTGGCTCAATCTACATGCAAACATTTCTCATCAACAATGTGGCCTAGGTATTAGACCTTGTTCATACCAAAGGGGCATTTTTCCAAGTTAGCACATAGCTTGTGATGTCGCATGGTGTGAAGCGCATGTTGAATATGTTGCAAGTGTTCTACCCAACTCTTTATAAATATGATGGTATCATATAAATATAAAACCACAAAATAATTGGTGAAATGTTGCAAGATATCAACCGTTAGCATCATGAAAGTTCTTGGGGCATTTTTAAAACCAAAGGGCATGACTAGCCATTCAAAAAGACCCTCCTTCAATTTGAAAGTAGTCTTCCATACATCAGTTGATTCTATTGGGACTTGGTGGTAGCCAAACTTCAAATAAATCTTATTTAAGTACTTGCCCCCTTGAGATGGTCAATAAGGTCATCAATCCAAAGAATTAGGTATTGGTTCCTGACTATGATTTTGTTGAGGGACAATTAATAAATGTAGAGTCGCGAAGTCCCATCTTTCTTTTTCATGAGCATAATTGGGTTTCCATAGAGTGAGAAACTTAGTCCAGTGTGCCCCTTTTGGAGAACCTCATGGATTTGGAACTTGATTTCTTCATTTTCCATAAGGGAGTGGTTGTAGATTGGCCCATTGGGTAGAGGCACACTAAAGGTTATATTGGTTGAATTCTTGATCGAACATTGTATAAGTATCCTAATGGGTGAGGACAATATCTCTTTGTATTATTCCATGCCCTTGTCCACTTGCTTCTGTTGGATGGAGGGGCCCTATATGGAGGCCATGAATGTGACCACAATATTCTCCTTACTTTGAGAATGAATCAGGAAGAAGATAAACATCCTGGTCTAGGAGATGACCTTACTAGATTGCTTAGAAATGATCAAAGAAATGGTAGTAGGTCAAGCTTCCTCTAATATCTTGTATAGTTGTCTACTTAAAGTAATAATGACACTACAAGGTCTAGATGTATATATAACATGATGCTTCCACAAGTATGGTTGGCCTAAAATAACATCACAAAATTCAAGGGGAGAAATATCTCACAATACCTCATCCTCGAAGGGCTTGATACCCTAAGGTAGGAAACACTATTAGAAAACATAGAGATCTCTCCCTTGGTGGAGCCACCAAATGTTGTATGGTTGTGGGTGTCATTTTGTCGACAATTCCAATGACTTTATGACCTTCATTGAGATGAGGTTCATTTAACTTCCGCTATTGACAATGAAATAAAATATAGTGGGGCAATATTCACCCACATCTCTAAGTGAAAATTCACTCACCTTCCTCCGGATCTTCAAGCTCACTTTTTTGGACCTTGATGGTGGAAATGGTGGCACTAGGTTCTGTTTCAATGGTATACTTCCCCTTGTCTAGGTATGAATCATAGTCATAACTTACATATGAATCTAAGGCTTTTAGCTTCATCACCAATGACTTCCTTGTGCAATATTCATTGGTGTTATGAGAGGGGATCTTGTGGAACATGCACCACATTCTTGTGTTTTTCTTCATATTCCCATTGCCATCCTTTGCAGCTTAGATGGGGTTTCCTAGGTTTTTTCACCCTGCCCTTGTAATTTTTTCTACAATTTTTGGATGTCTTTTCCCTACTTATATTATGAGGGATTCACAAATCCAAATTCTCACTTCTTCTACTTAAATTTTTTTTCCTGATTTTGAGAGCATATCAGTATGTTGTGCCAAGTGAGGAGATGTCCAAAAATTCCATTTTTAGTTGGATGTATCTTGGTAGATAACCATGGTACTTGAGCATCACATGTCACTCAAAGTCTTTGATACCCTTCTTGGTGGAAAAGGTATGAAATATTTTTGTGAACTCTAGCACTGGCTGGTCCCTCTCCTTCTATATTGTGGTCCATCTTATGTATTAGTCTTCATAGCTTCCAACACAGTAATATTATTCCTTAATAGCATCCCTAGAAGATTCCCAAGTGGGTGAGAATGTAAATAATGTGGATGCCTTTGTAGACCTTTTCTCATGGTAAGTCTCCCACCAACCCATCATAGGGGGAAACCTTAAGGAGTGTAAAGGTAATATTTTCTCTATTGGAAAAGTTGTGGACCGAAAAATACCCTTCTAGAAGATCTAACCATTTTTCTAGAGCATCTACATATATCTGGCCTTCAAATATAGGAATATCAAAATTAACTTGTAGCTTGAATACGGTGGTGCCTCCAAAGTGGCCACTTGATGAAGATTCATCATCTATTGGCATTCATCAAAGGATCTAGGAAAAAATATACATCGTTGCATTCATTTGTCGTTTTCTTCAAGCGACAACTTAATAGGATCTCCTACTCCTTAGTCTTTCTTTTCTTCCACCATGGGAGGTCTTGAAGGTCGACAAGGATAGTCTTGCAAGGACTCAAGCAGTTCGAGTCCCAATTCCTTATACCCCAACCTTGTTAGGGACATGCACAGAAAAAGAGATAAAGAGAAGACTTATCTTATACCATTGATCTAGATTTATGAAGGGAACAAAGTGAAAATACACATTTATAACAAAAACACAGAGATATAAGGAAAATTGACTTCTATTAATAAATTGAAGGTGTTGAAACTATTAAAATGCAAAATGAAGCAAATTAGCTTGAATGGTGGCAACTTATCTCTGAAAAGAGATGTGACTACTATGTGCCTTTGCTAGAGTGAGTTACAATGAGGTCAAAATGCCCTTTTTAACATTAGAATAAATAAGGAAACCCTGGACATCCAAAACCCTAACCCTAGGAGATGAAAGACTTTTGGGCCCCATTGGGTTAGTTGGTACATCAACTTCCCAAGGTCATAACTTTTACATATAATACATGTTTGTTCACTTGATCTCCACTCAAAAGGTTTAGCTAAGAATTACACATTTCAAATGAACCTAGTCTATGCCTGTGGAAATAGCATGGGTCCTTTTCCATGTCAAAAAACATCATTTAGGGCCTCAAAATGGCCCCAAATGTTTAGGACCCAAAAAACTACAAAAAAATTCCAAGATGGAGAAGTATACTTTGAGCCAGTGTAGTTGATGGATGGCCACTGATATCCATCTGAATCATTCTTACTTTTCCTTAACTAGTGAAATTTGACCTATTAAGACTACCCTTAAACTTAACACAAACTACAAAGCTCTTACACTTTTGTAATTGATTTCTTGAATAATATCCTAGCACCTTTGAGGTGTTCACTATTTATACAAGACTTGCCTTGAACTTGCAAGCCCCTTCAATATAAATAGGACCTAAGTTCCCACATCGCCAACATTGAATATGCTAAATGGTGCATTTACCACCTTCATGAATATTCTATTGACCAAACAACATCCAATGGTATTGGGCCTAAATCACCATGCACCCAACAAGTGTGCCATAGGCACTAAAGTGTGCTTTTCAAGGGTGCACCCAAAAAATTCATAATGAAAGTGAGTCTCATGGATGTGTGTATGATGTATGTGCACCCAATGAGTGTGTCCCATGAATACTTGTTTCCGAAGGCACTTATAACATTTATTGCAACCCCCAATCATGGAATTCCCAACTTCTTCGATTTGCGTGTAGCACAAGCACCCAAGTCTATAAAATCTAGTTAATATCTCTATGCCACTTTGTTCATTTCTATTGTATCTTGGTCCATTTTTATAGAGGAATTGATAGTAGATTATGGGGATATTAAAAGCAGTACAATCTTTAGTCAATTGGTAAATATTTATCAAAAAGATCCAATTACAAAACACATTTAACAATTCCAAAAGTTGAGTCTCACAGTAAATAACATTACAACGGATTATTTATTAAACCTCTCTATGGGAACCTTAAAGGAAAACATCCTATATGATGTGCATCTATTTGAAACTAAACCCCGAATGTTAGACACATGATCCTTAGAGATTTGGTGAATTATGAACATTGTTTAAATGCGTAAATAAACTTGAACCATTAGAAGAGGAAGAGACATTGGACCTTAGAAGTTAAAACAACAATCATGAAATCTTTTCTATATATATTTATGTTTCGTTAATTCCAAATCAATGAAATGGGGAGTTACCCAACTTGGCTAAAGGTCACAACATATTGTGTATATATGTATGCTTGGTTAACGAAAAAAAATGAAATCAAGAGATACCCAACATGGCCTGACATATTATTAGAGCACAAGTTTTCTACTTGTCTACCCCACTTAATAACTCATTATGCAGTTCATCTTGTCATCTCTGACAAATTTCTCATAGCTAAGCATTTTTCACATGATTTTCTAACTTCTCTAGCACTCATAAATTCCTACTCATTGGCCCCTCTATCACTTATGATGGTATTCCTATATATCCCTCTTTGTGTGTTATTTGATTCTTATTAAGGAAACTCTCTATTGTCTTAAAAAAAAATCCATTTGTTTGTGGTCATTCATATCGAGGAAATTCTCTCTCATCCCTTTGAAATGTTGGTATGGTAAGCATGGAACAACCTTTGGTGCTTTCAGACTCAAACTTTAGTGATTTCAAATGTTGGCCTAGCCCATTAATTATACAATAGCATCCTTACCATGAAAAGGCACAATTTTCCTATATGGAGAAGGCTCCTATACTCAGAAAATTTACTTAAATTGTAGCATGAGGCCTCTCGAACCAACATTCATTGAGAAGATTTTAATACACTTGTCTGAGATTAATTATTGGTGCTATTACTTATTGAAACTTGTGTATGCTACAAATGTATATGGAATTATACATTTATAATAATAGGTCTTTACATAAATCTCCAATAGGAAAGGTGTTAAGAGGTCACCTCTACCACTTATAGATAGAATACGTTGAAAAAGACATTATTGTTTAGATTGGAAAATCATAAACTTAGGAGTGGGAAGAAAATTAGAACCATGGTGCAAGGCATGTTACTTGTAGGACATCATACTAGTTTAACTAAATGATATTCATTTTTTTTGGGGAAGGGATGACCTTCCTTCACATCCAATCTTAGTTAGGTTGATGGTTGTGTCATTGCATTTTTTCTTTGCATCTGTGTTGGAATCATCAGTTGATTGTTTAGCATAGATAATACTTGGTTTTGGCATAAGTTTTAAGATTTCTGAGAAATCTTTCCTCTTATACATTTGAAGAAATAGATATTATCATTATTGTAGCACTTTTACTTATCCAGTTTTTAAACCATATCTCAAAGCTTTATTGAAGATGCATTTCTTCATCTCTATTATCATCATAGTTCTCACTAGAAAGGAGAACTACCAAGAATGATCCAAAATTATCAAACATACCCTCATTTTTAGTCACTTGTGGAAAGACATTTGTAACGGAGAGGAGGACAGTGCACCTACCAAACACACAATGAATAAAGAGTTAGCCATTTAAGAGAACAATTACAACAAATTCTATCCCCTGATTGTTGCTTCTGTAAGTGAAGAGGTGAATCATCATATAGTTTAAATTACAAATTATTATGGTGCATTGAATAAGTTGAAAGATATATATGACTCACATTGATAATTGGAGATTGCTCAATTGATTGGTAAACTCTTCAACCTTGAGTTGAAAGAGAATGATGCCCTAACTCTAGACTCTGAGATTATTTCCATCATGCATGATAGATATGCCACTAGAATTAATATGAACATTCATCTCACAACTTTTTTCAAGGCCCTCTACCCTACATACTCACATTATCTTGAGTCCTTACAAGCTAGTGAGTAACTCATGTACATTGCTTTTGACACCTTGGTGGAGAAGTTTGTAGAATAAGAGATATTTTAGGAAGAATAAGATAGAAAATTAGTTTCCTTAAGTATTGTGCCTTTCTAAAAAAGGGAATAATCAATCACAAGATTCTCCTAAAAGAAGTGGCAACATAAGAGAATGTGAAAGAAATAATTTCAAAAGTGGGGTGGCTATAAACATAATCAAGGAGAAATACATAATCTTCATTGCATTCGCTATGAAAGAGATGGACATAATGTATCAACATGTAGAATCCTGTTGACGGCATTGGACCTAGAAAAATTCAAGGGGTCTCCCCGATATGTGGTCCCAATTAGACCTCACACTGATTGGGATAAGATCCCCATCTAGAATATGGCCCGATTGCTGGTTCTTAAATATTTTTCTTGGATCTAACTGTCAGTAAGAGAGAGGAATGCAAATGTGTCATCAAAAAGAAAGTGATTGTGCCTGGTGATTTTTCGGTTGTAAGTGTGTCAAGGTTATTCTACTGCGAAGGGAGAAAATAAAGTGAGTCTCTAAGAGAGAGGTAATAGTACCATCCTAGTAGAGACACACATAACCAAGAAGGATCTTTCTAACATTAGCAGAATATTCCACAAAGATGCGACAATCATTACAGCAAATCAATAGGAGATATCTGTATAATATCCAATGGAATAGTCCACAAGGATGTGACAACAATAGTAACAATTACATCACATTCTCAATATGATAAGTACTAAAATAACCAAAATAGTTCAACTACTTTAGCATAGATGAAAGAAAACATGAATTACAAACATCCACAGAATAGTCTTACAAATATTCATAATCCATGCATGAAGAACATGTTGGCCATGAGGATTTTTATATTAACTAAAAGTTCCAAGGCACATGTATATAATGAACACCACTAGCTCCAATAGTGGAGCGTTGGAGCCACTCCTTGCTCCCCAAAAGAACTAGCTTGTCTCTCTAATGCTTTGCAGGGAGAGCTAAGGTGAAAAGTCATTTTCTCATAGAATGAGGGTGTATATATAACCAATGAGGTGATGCTTCACCTTCCTTGTGACCCTTTGACTACCCTCACAATTGTTTGATTTCCTATGACTTTTTGACTTTACATGACTCTTCATATTTTTAATATGTCCTTTGGACTTCCACTTTATAATACATTTTGAATAAGTAATTTTATAATCCACAATAATAATGTGGCAGATGATGACTCATGACATGACATGACATGGCACTGCTAACATGGACTGCATGATGACATGGAAATTTCAAGCCATTCTTGATGCTCCTGTTTGGTATATGTCTTCTTGTAGATGCTTTTATATCCACCTCCTTATGGCTTAGAGGTAAGGAGTCTTCAATGGTGTCAAGTCTTGAGATATGGTCGCAAACTAGGGTCCCTTTTCTTTCACTTGATTGAGAATCTTGCATAATTAGTGACAAAAGTGTCTTTCAACATGTTTCCCTTCTCCATATCCTTCTTCATCAGCCTATCATGGTATGATATAGTATTTTCTTTTGCAATTCACTCATGACGGGACGACATCAATCCGATAAACCCCTAGTCTAAGATGGTACATGTTGATCCCTTAATTGAGCTGGATCTAGGTTACAAGCTGAAGGAAAGTCTTAGTGACTATGCAATTGCACAAATCAAGCAATTAGGGGTAAATCTTGAGCCTTGAGACTACACAATGCATAGTTTAGGCTAGACCGAGGAAGGAAAATGCACATTCTAGGAGGTTAGAGTGACAGGTTGAGGGGATGGGAACTGGTTCAACCTATTGCATAGTTCGGGAAGGAAAAGGGGGTTGTTTAACTGCATAATTGCATAGATCGGGATCTCAATTGTTGAGTTTCAGCTCAGAGACTGTGAAATGTGTAGTTAAGGCCATGCTAGAGGGTTGTATTGCGCAATTCTAGGGGCCAAGGTCTTAGATTGAGCACTGGAACTATGTAGTGTGCATTCCTGAGAGGAAGGAACTACACATTGCATAGTTTTAAGGGACAAGATTTCATCTTGAAGGTTGGAATTGTATAATTCGTTGTTGGGAAAGGCTGAATGAAGCTAGGTTATTGGGAAATTTCTGAAAATTGGCTAAGTGTGGACTTAGTGAACTGATGTGATCAGTGGCATGACTTGATTGTGACCACACACTTAGAACACTTGATGACACAACAACATAGATCATTTGTGACACATGAACTACACATTTCCCTCAGTGAAAAAACTTTGCGATGGCTTACAACAAGTGCAACACCAAAGATAAACTTTGCGACGACACTTGTGCGACATTTCCTAAAACTTTGGGAATGAGTATGACAAATGTTCACATGGTTAAATCAACTCATTCGCACAAATATAACCCCTTGAAACCACCAAAAAAAAAATTATACACATTAAGCGACAGTTAACATGCGAAAATATGACATTTTTCCTTTCTTTCAAAAGGGACAAAAACACTTAAAGAAAACACATGGATGGACTTCAATGTTTGTGACGACAATATGCAAGAATAAGGTAGGTTCTAAAATTTTGTTGAGGCGAAAATTTTGGAGGGTGTTGTAGCAACAACAACACTTGACAACAAACTGGTGGAATTCCAACTTCTCTGTCTCGATTAACTCTTTTGTGCAAGGTCTTATTTCTTCAAGGAGTATTGATTCATCAGGCATATCACTTATGCTTCCCCACTTACCCTATGAATAAACATGATCGCCTTTGTGCCTTTCTTGGTTGAACACAAGCATAATATTCATCAATATCACAATATTTTGAATTGGAAAGGGCCGTGGAGTTCATGAGCTTGATATTTTCAAAGTATAGTTCTTCATCTTCGATGTTGCTCTGCTACCCACAGGCTTGGACAGTACCCCAGTGGAGTCACTACAGGAACAAAACATTTTCTCCACTGCCAGCTAGCAGGCACAGTACCTTAGTAGGGTTGCTTGCTTCACCTCTCTATATAGGAAGCCTTTCTCTTCTTTCACCTTTATTTATATATTTAAGAGGATTGTGCATTGGTTCTTATTCATTTTATGGACAGAAGAGGATCTCGACTTGTTGAGAGAGGGAGAGGTTGTTCCCTCAAAGAAGCATATAGAGACCTCTGATTTAGGTTTTCTTGTTTATATTTTCCCCTTTTCCTCATCTACTGATTGGATGAGTTTGAAAACACCAAAAAATAAGACCCAAGTGGGGCACAAGGTTTCTAGAATAAACACAAGGATCATGGTTTTACCAAAACCCTCCTTATGAACGGATCGTATTTTCCGTCAGAACTTCCTTGACCAAAAGATGTGACCCAAAGTAAAGAAGGAGGAAAAAAGCTAGCCAAATGTTGTGGTATCATAAGAATTTTTTCAATTTAGCCACATGCAAAAAATATAGAAAACACATTCACACACAATGCTCATTTAGACAAACGAAAACAAAACAAGACCAATAAACAAGCAAGCAAGAAAAGAAAATATGTACATAGGGAAAGGCACAACGCCAAATAATCATTGAAAATAGTGTTTTAAGTCTTGGCCATTAACGAAGAGATTTAATCTTCATGTCTAGTGATTGTAGATGAAATGTGTGTTGGCCAACCTTTTCATGTATGGTGAATGGTTTGATCCACATGGATTAGAATTTAATGTGTTTTCCTTTGTCCTCGTGGGCCTTGTCCCACTTCAAGACTAAGTCACCCACAATGAGTTCATTCTTCCCAACAGACTTCTTGTTGAAATACCTCTTGATACGACTCTGGTGAAGGGAAAAAATATCTTTTGTTTTTTTCCATTCTTCCTGAAGCTTGTGAAGGGTGTTTATCCTATGTTGAACCAATAAACATGGCTTGGCCTGGGATTCCTATGAAAGTTGAAGGGAAGGAAAGTAGATGTTCCGAGGTAGGATGAATTCTTTTCCGTACACCAATAAGTAAGGAGACGTGTTCAGAGAAGGTTTTTGCATGACTCAGTCAGCCCATAAAGAATTCACCAAAGCGGAGTGTGAATTCCACTATTCAGAGAAAATGGTCTTCTTGATAATGTGAATGAGGTTTTGTTTGTAGACTTAACAAAACCATTCCCCTACAGATAGTAGTTAAATGAATTTTTCAATACGATTCCATTTTCCAATGAAAAATCATATAATTTTAATGATGAGAAATGCGTTACATTGTGAAAAACAAATGAATTCAAGATGTCGAACCTGGAAATGATTTTATGCTTAAGGAAGTTGATGACTTCCTGATCATTAACCTATTTGAGCAAAATTGTTTCTGTCCATTGCATGAAATACTCTGTAGCAGTGAGGATTTAGCAGTACTTCTTTGATGAGTGCGAAAATTTTCACCAATCACATATAAGTCCCATTGTTGAAATGGTTCTTCCACTACAATAGGCTGTAATGGGGAAGCTAACCTATTTCCTCTGTCGGCACACCTTTAATAGAACAGACACTTGTGGGCATAGGCATGAGCATCTTTGAATAATGCGAGCCAATAGAAACCAGCCTACATAACCTTATGTGTAATTGTGTTACCCACAAAGTGTCCGCCAGCTAGTTCATCATGGAGATCACATAGTACTTTCTCTAAGCCATGCGCTTCCAAGCACCTGAGTAGAAATTTGTTATCGTGATTTCTAAAAAGCACCCCATGCACCAACTAATAAGACAATGCTTTAAACTTGAGTTCCCTCTTCTATCGTGCAGATAAGTGAGAAAGTAAGGTGTCGTGCTTGATATAATGGTGCACATCCATGTACCAGGAGTTCACAATGTTAGTGGGGGAAGCTCACTCAACATTGTACATTTTGATTTCATGCTCCCAACTGGACAGATCTTCTTCTTTCGCATCTACTGCTTTTGCTGCTTACCGACACAGATTGTGGCCTTTGATTGTATGAACTGGCTTGAATTCTAAGTCATACTCATGTAAACCAATCATCTACTTCACTCTTCTCTCTCCCTTCTCTTATTGAACAAATAGTAATCTGACTACTAGGTGCTACATAAAGATAATGCAATGGTTCTTTAAGAGATAGGGCCATAATTTCTTCACCATCTTATAAATTGCATATGCCTGCTTATCAATGGTGCGGTATTTGAGTTCGGGTCCTTGAATGCTAGCACTCATGAAAGATATTGGTTGTTCATTATTATGATCATCCTTTTGAGTAAGCACTATAGTAAGAGAATTATCAGAAGTGAAGGTGTAGAGCAGAAAATATTTTTTGAAATATGGGCTATACAAAGAGGGTGCTTCTGCAATAGCTTGCTTAATATGGGAAAATGTGTTCTTTTCCATTTTATCCCATTTGTATATCACATCCATATTCACCATCTCTTGCATGGGTTTAACAATCTGAGCATAACTGGAGATAAACTTGCCGAGGAAGTTGATCTTTCCTAGGAATGATTGCATAGCTTTCTTATTGACTGGGAAAGGAATCTATGTGATGGTTATGACCTTCTTAGGGTCTACCTTAATCCGACTCTTTGTGATAATATGGCCCAAGATATTTCCTTCGGACACTGTGAAATTTTTTTTTGGATTAAGAGATTTCCTTATTTGCGACATCGCTCAAAGGTTTTCTTTAGATGGTGTAGGTGGTCAGATCTCTTTTAAGAAAAAATCTGTAACATTTCCTTGATAGACCACTATGCTTTGTCCAATGAGTTCATGGAATGCAATGTCCATGGCATGTTGAAATGTCGCACTAACATTGATCAACCCAAATGGCATTCTTCTAAATTCAAATGTGCCCCACTTCATGCAAAATGTTGTTTTGAGTCTGTCTAACAAAGAAAGCATCTCTAACCTAAACACTATTTTCAATATCTACTTCATAGATGACACAAGTTAGTTATCCTTTCCCAAGGTGCAATTCAAGTTGCATAAATATACACACAAGTATATTTCCCCAGACTTCTTCCTTATTGTGACCATATTTGAAACCCGGGTTGAATGTTGCACTTTATATATGATTCACATCCATCAACTTCCTTAACTCCTTTTAAATCATAGGCTCAAGTGTTAGGTGTACCTTTCACAGCTTCTGTTGGAAAGGCTTGACCCCTTCTTTGATTGGAATAACATGCTAGATTATTCGTGTGTCATAATTTTTGATCTCGTCATACATCCATGTGAAAACATCTCGATACTACTTGAATAAGAGATGAAATCTTGCTACTCCTGTGGTGTACAACAAGTACCGAGATTGAAAACTTTCAAATTTTTTTGTGTTCCAAGATTTATTTTCTCATGTGACAATGTTGAAATATGGGTTTTTCTATTAACTAGCCCTTAGAATCGATTTAGTAGGTCATACAACTTCTCAATTGATACCACACCTTTTGGCATGGGGTTTTCCTTGTTTGCATGCGCTGCATCCTGCAACGCTTTTTCGTGCTCATCTTCGTCGATAGTTGCGTCTTTGAATACATCAGCATTCACCATAAAGGAAAATATCTATTGTTCATCATTAAAAACACATGAGTTATATTGTTAAGAACAAGTGGTTTATAAAGAATCTCTACAGAAAAATCGTCCCTAAGCGGTGATAACCTAGTAGCATCAGTTTCTAATGCATCCACAAATGTGTTAGGAATTCTAGGAAAATAAATAATATTGAAAGCTTAGAAATGAGAAATCAAATGCCATACCTCTTGTTGATAACCTTTTATATGAGGTGAAACATAATGTATAGTATCACGTACCTGTCATACAATAGTTTCTGAGTCACCTACTACTTTGAGGACTATAACATTGAGGTTAATGGTTCTTTGCAAACCTAAGATGAATGCTTCGTATTTTGTGGTGTTATTAGTGCACTCAAATTCCAAGCAGTTGTAGATCATATGTTTCCTCTGTTGGGGGTCTATTAAAACACAACGAGCTCTAGAGCCCTCTTACGTCTTAGAATTGTCAAAATATAGTGTCCAAACATCGTATGTACAAAGAATATGTACTACACTATTACTACTAGTTGTACAAATGTCATTTTCACCAGTTGGACTAGGAAGGAATTCCAACTATGTAGTAGGTGGGACTAGGGATGGTTGAGCAAGATAGCACCCCAAATCAGTTCCAAGAAAGTAATTTCCAAAAATAATATCTGTGAAAACAGCTAACTCATTTTTTCCTTTGAAGCAAGTAATCGTGTGTTTCATGTTTGGCTTTGATTTCACCTGTATTTGATTGTTCTTACCCTTGTACGGAAGCCATAAATGTGACCAATCCATAGAAAAATACCCATGTAACTTGCTGGACCAGACTCTTCTCAAAAATACGTCGTATGCTTCTAAAATATCCATAATTACTATATTTATACATTGGTTAACTTGTTGGTCAGATGATAAGAAAATAAGCACATTTATGAGTTCACTAATCACATGAACGAGAGGCTTGTCCATCTAAATGATCGGTGCATCTGTTTTATCCCATATTTCATTGATTTCTTTGCTACAAATAAAGGAATTACGTTTACAGATGCACTAGAATCAACTAAGAAAATGTGCACATTATAATTAAAAATTTTGTACATTAAAAGAAATGGAGGGCAGAGTGTGTTTTCATTTGATGTTAAAGCATTAAGTACATATTAGAAGGAACCAGAGGACTTACCATATCCCTTTTATGAAGAAGCACTGTTACATGAGGCAGATTGTTCGAGTACGTGGACAAGTAGTCCTTGTTGACTCGCGATCTTTGTCATTTTGAAGAGAAAAATATTAGCATGAGCTTTCTTTATCTCATCAACTATGTTATAATCCAGTGCGAGAGACATTTCTGAAGTGTTTATTGGAGTTACGTCATCTTCTACTTTTGGAATGATGGGCTTACTTTTGTTGTTTGTGGAAGTACTTTTCATTTTAGATGCATTTACAGACATGTTATGAGTGTTATGGGATGAGTTGACAGGTGGTGTGATTTTCCTCAGCAAATGTTCTTTCAATTTATGGTTTGTAAACTCTTGTGTGGAGGATAGCCCTTGGCTTCTCAATTTGTATCGAGTTTTCTGTTGTTGAGCTAGGGCCTCACTCATTTTTTGTTCTTCAACACTCTTCTTCTCAGCTGTGAAAACATAATTGAGTGTATTCACTGCATGTTTGAAATTCACAGTTTCTTTAGCAACGACATTCTCTTCCTTCTCTAAAGTTGGCTTAGTCTAGTCATACGAAAGTAATGTATCAATAAAATGCGTAGAAACAGAGATCATGTTGTGGTTCCATTATGGGTACGTTTTTTCTAAATGACACTCTTGATAGAAAGAACAATATTGATCCATGGACATACTCTCAACATCCAGCGCTACGTTCAAGCTTTGTGTAGACTTGGCTGGTTGATTACTGCTACTTCTAGAGTTGGAATCCCTTCTCATAAATCCAAATTTAGGAGTCTTGTTTCTCACAGTTATCTTGCTTGATCTTTATTTTAACTCTACCAATTCATTAGATGGAGACTTTATGGTCCGGGTCAAGCTCTTAAGATCAGATGCTTCTTTCTCCTTGGCCTTACTTGTGGAGGCCTAAGACCTTTTATCTATGCCTTTGGAGTCCTTTGTTGGTTCAGCATCTGCGATTACACCAATTACTTGCAAGACCTTTTCAACTATGATCGCTTCTTTGTAATTTTCAGCTAACGTTGGCTTCCCAGTTCTTTTCACGAACTGTGTAATGCTTGTTAGTGAGGAAAATGTGTAATAATCGATGGTGATGGAGTCATGAGTTTTTGTGTTTGCCAAAAATATATTCAAGATATTGTTAAATCTCTGATTGAAATATTTCACTCTCTTTTTGTTCCATCTT
Organism: Pinus taeda; assembly: GCA_000404065.3. NCBI lineage: Eukaryota > Viridiplantae > Streptophyta > Pinopsida > Pinales > Pinaceae > Pinus > Pinus taeda. Next base: position 45,166 of record APFE031214758.1, on the reverse strand, counting down.
AAGACTGCCCACCTCTCTTAAAAGCATTGCAGGGGTTTTAACATCAGCAAATTTATCAAGAAATAATTTCTTAAAATCCCTCCAATTCTGGATTGAGTTTGGAGGAAGATTGTGATACCATATAGTTTCTCTACCATCTAAGGTACATGGAAAAAGTCTTCATGCAACATCATCGTAACATACCTCAAGAATTTGCAGATGTAGGTAAAAGTTGTTTGGGCAGTCCTTCACCTTCACTACTTTGTCAAGGTCATACTTTGTTAACAACTTCTCCGGGTGCCTCGAAATCTTGTGTAACATACCCAGCAATGCAAGTGGGACCTAAGTCATCCAATCCAAATCTTGGTCTGCCATGTCTATATCAATGTTCTCCTCCTCTTCATCAAAATTTGATGGGTATTCTTCTTCTTCTTCTTCACCGTCTAACCTGCGGAAAGTATCGTCTGAGAGTACCACCTTATCACAGACACCACCATTGAAAGTTGGAGGTTTATTTGGTTTTTCTGCATTACCTTCAAAGTCTGCTAACTCTTCAATGGTGGCGAGAACCAAATATTCAATTGTTGAAACCATTATCCTAGGGGGGTGGTTGGGTTCTTGTTTGGAAAATATGGAAGATTGTGTACTCCATGTATCAATTCCATAGCTCTTGAAAACTTACGGGTGATAGGGCGAATGGGCTGGATCTAGTCGTAAGAGATCTCACAAGTTTGTATAGTCTTGGTCTGAGAAGCATTACCAACTTCTGGAATATGCATAGGATAGGTGTTGGTAATATTACTGCCTTGACCGGAGGAAGTAGGATTTGGGTAGGTGAGGTTATCAACCATAAAAATATGGTTGCTCTCCTAGCTCCAGAAATGTTAACAGTGTTAGACCCGCCAACATTCTAGGGGTATCCCCGATATGTGTTCCCAATTAGACCTCACACTGTTTAGGATAGGAGCCCCATATGGAATATGGCCTAGTAGCTGATTTCTTAAATATTTTCCTTGGATCTAACTATCAGCAAGAGAGAGGAATGCAAATGTGCCTTTGAAAAGCAAGTGACTATGTGTGGTGAGTGTTCAGTTGTAAGTATGTCAAGGTTCTTCTACTACGGAAGGAGGAAATAAAATGAACCTCTAAGAGAGAGGTAATATTACCACCCTAGTAGAGGCACACGTAACCAAGAAGGATTTGTCTAACATCCAACGGAATAGTCCACAAAGATGCGACAATCATTACAACCATTCAACAAGATATATCTATATAATATCTAACAAAATATTCCATGAAGATGTGACAACAATAGTAACCATTACAACACATTCTCAATATGATAACTACTAAAATAAACAAAATATTTCAACTACTTTAGCATAGATGAAAGAAAATATGAATTACAAACATCCACATAATAGTCTTACAAATATTCATAATCCATGCATGAATAACTTGTTGGACATGAGGCTTCTAATATTAAGTAAAAGTTTCAAAACACATGTATACAATGAACACCACTAGCTCCAATAATGGAGCGTTGGAGCCACTCCTTGCTCCCCAAAATAACTAGCTTGTCTATCTAATGCTTTGTTGGAGGAGCCAAGGTGAAAATTCATTTGCTCATATAATGAGGGTGTATATATAACCAATGAGGTGATGCTTTACCTTCCTTGTGACTCTTTGACTACCCTCATGATTGTTTGACTTCCTATGACTTTTCAACTTTACATGACTCTTCATATATTGAATGTGTTCTTTGGACTTCCACTTTACAATACAATTTGAATAAATAACTACATATCCACAAAAATGATGTGGCATATGATGACTCGTGGCATGACATGACATGGCACTCTTGAAATGGACTACATGATGACATGGCAATGTCAAGCCATTCTTGTTGCTACTCTTTGGTATATATATTCTTTAGGATTCTCTTCTATCCAACTCCTTATGGATTATAAGTAAGGAGTCCTCAATGGTGTCATTTCTTGAGTTGTGGTCACAAAATGGTGTCCCTTTGCTTTAGATTGATTGATCAACTTACATAATCAACTAAATAGGTGTCTTTCAGTATATTTTCCTTCTCCATGTCTTTCTTCATCATCCTTTCATGGTATGATAGAGTTCCTACATCTATAATTCACTCATGATGGGAAGACATCAGTCCGATAAACCACTAATCTAATATGGTACATGCTCAACCACCAACTTAGCCAGAGTTGGTTTGTAGGATGAAGGAGGGGCTCATTGATTGTGAAATTTCACAGCTGAGGAAGTCAAGGGTGAAGCTTGAGCCTTGAGACTATGCAATGCACATTTTAGGATGAACTGAGGAAGGAAACTGTGCAGTTTGGGAGGTCAGTGTGACAGGCTGAGGGGATGGGCATTGGTTCAACCTATTGTGTGGTTCTAGAAGGAAAAGGAGGTTGGTTAATTGCACAATTATGTAGCTTAGGAGCTCAAGAGCTGAGCTTGAGATCAGAGACTAAAAAATACACAATTAAGGCTAGGCTGGAGGGCCGGATTGCACAATCCTAGGGGCCAAGGTATGGGCTTTAGCGTTGGAACTATGGAGTGCGCAGTCTTGGGAGGCAGGAACTATGCATTGCATGGTGTTAAGGGATAATGTTTCATATTAAGGGTTGGAATTGTGTAATGTGTGATTGGGGAAGGCTGAGTGAAGCTAGGCTGTTGGGAATGTTTTGAAAATTGGCTAAGTGTGGGATTATTGGATTGATGTGATCAATGGCATGACTTGATTGTGACCACACACTTAGAACACTTGATGAAACAATAACATAGATCATCCATGACACATGAACCACACATTTCCCTCAGTGTGACAAATTTGTGATGGCTTATGATAAGTGTGACACCAAAGATACACTTTGCAACGACTGTGATGACACTTGTGTGATAATGCTTAAAACTTTGGGAATGAGTGTGACAAATGTTTACATGGTTATATCAACTCATTCACACAAATATAGCCCCTTGAAACAACCAAATCAATCTTATACACATTAAGTGACAACTAACATGCAAAACGATGACATTTTGCTCTCTTGCAAAAGGTACCAAAAAACTTAAAGAAAACACATGGAATGGACTTCAATGTTTGTGATGACAATATGCAAGACCAAGGTAGGCTCTGAAATTTGGCGCAGGCAAAAAATTTGGAGGGTGTTGTAGCAGCGACCACAAATCCCTTAGGAGAGAATCAAATACAATCAAAACTAGCGAAAGATAAGGTACAATACTAGATCCAACCAAAGGTAAAGCACTTGAATATGTTCATTATATCGTTTCCCATTGTAATATTGGAGAAGTTCAAGATTTTTTTCACACTTCATTTTCTTCTGGAAGAGATGCATGCCTACTTGATACATGTGCAACATCCCACATGGTCTTCTACATAGATTTGTTTGAATAATTTAGTGAATGTAGATGGAACAATGAATTTTCCAAACAAATTAAGTATCAAGCCTTCACAAATTGGAAAAATCAAACTTAAATTGCTTAGATTTCCTTATTATCTTCTACATGATGTGCTCTACCTTTAATAATTGTGAATAAATTTGTTGTCTCTTGTTCACATTCGCCAACAAGGCCACTCTATTATATGTTTGATGGAAAAGTAGAAATAAGGAAAGAATTTGACAACATGGTTGTCATTGTTAAATTTAGGGCTAAATTTTTCTTTTGTTGTAGATAATTGCATTTTAAAACTTTTTCAACAATTTACACATTTTATGCAGCCCATATCATCGTATTATCATAAGAAATTATATAGAGGAACATTAAAAATGTAGAAAAATAGTAAGGAACATTCGAAGAAAATAATACACAATAGAGACACCTTGATTTTATGTAAAAGACCATGGAAAACCCCCATAAGGAGGAAAACCCAAAATCAATTCTTATTCTTCTATTAGATATTCATCAAGTTTTTAGTTAATATACAATTTACAAATATAATGAGACACAAGTATTTCATCATCAATCATATCAACCCTAGATCATACAAGATCCTCATAAGATGCTAGAAAATAATCATAATACCTTTGTTAAGGTTGCCTCCATATCACTATAAATAGAATATATCTTTGTCTCAAACATCATACATGATACTACCAAGGTTACTATCATTAGTACAATGATTATTTCCCATACATTTATATCACAAGGACAAATGCCACTAACAAAATATCATTGACATAGGAACAAGAATCTATGTTCTATATGCATTGTCATAAGAACGAAAATCGTTGTCCAAACATCACGGGAATCACTATAAAAACATCACTATCAAATGGTTAAAGTGTTACTGACATATAGGAACAAGTGTCATAGCCATTCACCATTGTCAAGAGAAAAAATAATACTGCCAAGGATCATTTCCATTCATAATTATTACATTCATATAAGAACACTCTTCCATATATTACTATCGTAAGGATATTGGCATAAGTCAATAACATAAGAATTCTTCCATGCATTATTGTTAAACATAAGTGATTGAATTTAGGACTCTTTCAATCAGCTTCTACTAGCTCATTACACCTATACATATATGCTTTATAATTTGTCCAAAATATCAACACAAAAGTCTAGCACATATGTTTGAAGGATAACATGATTCTGCCCTTGATGACACTTCAACTTGTTCATAGTTCCTTGAATACTCTTGGCCCTATATAGGGCTACCTGAAGCCCTAATATTTTTCCACAAAACCCCTCAAAACCATACCATAACCTTTGTGGAAAACCCAACCTCACTTTAGATGAATGATTGATTGTTTTTCCTTCCAAACAGGGTACCATAGGGGCTCGGCCCTATCTCCAACACACTAATATTTGAATCTTACATAATTAGATAATTTACCATAGAAAGATGCCACGTTAAGCGACATAAACCACATAGAATAGGACACATAAAATTCCATAGAGAGGCCGCACAAAATACCACAGAGAAGCCAAATATAATTCCATAGGCGTTCCACATAGGAGCCACATAAGATGCCACCATAAGGCCACATGGGTAGCCATTGGTAATCCATATAGGATGCCTCTATAATGCCACAGAGGTAGTCATTATTAGTGTTGGGTGTGGAGCCTGATTATCTTAAGTATTCAAAGGTATCAGCCGGATGTATACCCCAGGAAGACTGTACACCCTCCACGCGGGGGGTGGGGGGGGGTTTGGGGGGGGGTTTGGGGGTGATCCCCCCGGCTGGTGGGTTCGAGGGGCCAACAATCCCTCAGTGGGTTTCGGGGGCAGTGCCCCTGAAGCTAAAAATAGATGTAAAATTGCTTTGTAAAAGTCTAGTAATTTCTAGTCAATCTGGGTCGTTCATTAGGCGGATGATCTGATCGTAGAAGTTGTGTTTAATTTAGGGTCTTTTGCCCCAGAAGGAAACCCCTCACTATATATGAGGGAATTGTATTGCATCTATGTATATCTATATTCTGAATGAGGAAGAGAGAGGAGATTGAGAGTGAAGAGGGAGTTACAGCGGATCTATTGTAGGTTGTATCTCTCCAATTTGCTAGATAATATAATAAAAGAAGGATTGGTTGTTTCTCTGTGGATGTAGCCCAAACTGGGTGAACCACGTATATCTGTGTCTCTCTTGTTTTATGTGTTTTATATGTTTATATTTCTGCAATAGTTTATGTGTTCCATTGATCTATAATATATAATTTTCTAACAACTAGTATCAGAGCCGAAGGTCTGTTTGGCTGATAAAATCGCAGGAGAGAAGGGTTCTTGGTTCAAGTGGGAGCAATGGTGGAAGATGGTAGGTTTAGGGTCAAAAAATTCAATGGCCAAAACTACCAGCTGTGGAAGATGCAGATGGAATATTATCGGTATCAGAGAGATTTGTACCTACCATTGAACGGAAAGACAAAGAAGCCAACAAGTATGACAGACACAGAATGGAATATTCTCGACAGAAAGGCACTTGGAACAATACGGTTGTGCCTAGCGGCATCGGTATCGTTTAATATTTCAAAGGAAACAACAACAGAGGGTTTAATGTCGACATTGGCCAAACTATATGAAAAACCATCGGCCTCAAATAAGGTATTTCTTATGAATCGTTTATTTAATATGAAGATATCAAAAGGTGGATATGTTGCAGACCATTTAAATGATTTTAATATAGTTACAAGTAAGTTAAGTTCTATAGGAGTAGCTTTTGATGATGAAGTTAGGGCTCTATTATTTCTGCGCTTATTGCCAGAAAGTTGGAATGGTTTAGTTATGGCCATTAGTAAATTTGTCTCTGGATCTAGTACTTTAAAGTTTGATGATGTTGTCGATGCAATCCTTAGCGAGGAAATGTGACAGAAAAGCTCTGGTGAGACATCTTATAATTCTTTGATTGCAGAGACTAGGGGAAGAAAAATGGAAAGAGGAAAGAGTCTTGGATATCGCAGTAAGTCAAGAAAAGGCATATCCAAGTCCAGATTGGGGATAGTGTGTTGGAAATGTGGAAAGAGAGGACACTTGAAGAAAGACTACAAGTCTTAGAAGGGAAAAGAAGGAGACACGTAGCAAGAAACTAATCATGAAGCGAATGTAACAGGAGATGTGTTGCAAGACGCTTTGATTCTTTCACTAGAAAATATTATTGATGCCTGGGTGGTAGATTCAGGGGCCTTATTCCATGCCACACTTGATAAGACACATTTTCATGATTATGTTCAAGGATATTTTGGACATGTTCGATTAGGTGATGATAAACCCTGTAAAATCATTAGAATGGGTACAGTTTTCATAAAACAACAGAATGGAAATCAATGGCTATTGAAGAAGGTAAGGAATGTTCCAGATCTGAAGAAAAATCTAATTTCAACAGGGCAGTTGGGAGGGGAAGGTTGCGTAACTACTTTCACAGATAAAACCTGGAAGGTCACTAAAGGATCCCTAGTAATAGCGAAAGGAGAAAAGGTTGGTACATTGTACTTATGCAATGATATTTCTAATTTTGCTAATGCTTTAACCTCTACAAGAGAAGATATGGCATTTTGGAATCATAGGCTCGGGTACATGAGTGAGAAGGGGATGCAGATTCTTCACTCAAGAAATTTGTTGCCAGGTTTGAAGCATG
>APFE031214758.1:12619-25157 GCA_000404065.3 Pinus taeda | reverse complement strand
TGTATTGTAACATTGAAAGGAATATAATGAAAAATCAAGCTGGTAGTCCCGGTTTTGGGATCCAGGGGAAAATCTCTAGGCGTATGTGTTTTATGTGTTATGCTCTTGCATTGTTTATTTTCTTTGTTTTAGAATTCGTATGCAGGTAATTTCTGTACAGGGTTAAAACCTACATCTGGCTTTAGGAGGTAACTAAGAATGGCATAAGCAATTTAATAACTAACTTGCAGAAAAATAAACTAATATCAAACTACGCATTCATACTTCAATCCCTCACCATTCGACTTGCTCTGGCTTTAGGAGGTAACTGAATATGACATGAGTAATTTAATATCTATCTTGCAGAAGAGTAAATGAGAAAAACTGAAATAAATAACACATTGTTGGAACTAAAAACTAAAGGAAATGAATCAGCAAAAGGACAAGAATAATTCCATGTCATTAGTCATTAGAAAACTATGAGTAAATGCCCGGGCTACCTATTGTAATATGAAGGCACTGATCAGTTAACAGCATTATAAAACGTGAAAAGCTATGGACAGTTATCAAATGTTAATACCATAAGAAATGCAATATATATACAAGTGAATGATTATGGCATAAGGAACGTAAAGAAATAAAGCATGGAACTATACAGTAATAAACAAAACCTCAGCCTGTGCAGGGGCCCTTTGCACAATCCTCAGACAATCAACGATCAACCACGAATTGAGCTTATAAATAGAGTCTTCTCATGTATTCAAATGCATTCATAACACAGAGATAAAGTCACAGCACAGTGGGCTCGTTAACAGTCAAAATTGCATTACCAAAGCTAACTAATATGCGTATGAGAATGCATTATTTATAACAGAGGATGACATAACTACTTTCCTACAATCTGCGCTGATAAAAGACATGTAAACAACCACATCCCGAAATTTAGCATTATGGCTGCCGTGAAGATTAAATCTTTGGAGGGTGGCTATTGGATTCAGTTCATGGAGCAGTCCATAGGTGTTGATTTGTCCCCTTATTAGGAACAACCATGCAAAGCTTCACGTAGTGAAAAATAGAGTTTTATCACCGTAGGACTCTTAAGTTGACCACCGCTTTTCCCACCGTTGACTATGGCCTCTTTTGATGAATTCGTCTAAGCCAATAGGACTCGGTCCATGTCCACGTCATTTGAAAATTGCCCATGTGGCTCGATTCGCCTGAAGACACCTGCAATATAGACTTTGACAAAACATCTGTGGAAAGTGACAAGATTCCGCAGCTTATAAACAAAAATATAGTTCAAATAGCAACACAAACACATAGTCAAGAAACCACTTTAAATGCCCTTTTTTAACTAATATGCAATGATAATGATGGCTTAGGAGGTTCAGATGAATGGAAAGAAGCTAGAAAAAGGTGTAGGAAAGATGCAAGTTTGGGACTCAACAAAAAGCAATGTCCATAGCTCTCTGAAACGTTGCTCCAGCATTTGTTAAGCCAAATGGCATCCTTGCGTACATGAATGTACCCCAGGGTGTAGTAAAATTTGTTTTCTCTCTATCTGTTGTATCAACGTTCACCTGATTATAACCTGAAAAACCATCAAGCATAGAAAGCCTTTGTGCTCCTAAAACCATTTGAAGTAACTGGTCCATTTTAGGCAAAGGATAATTATCTTTTAATGATGCCTTATTCAGATTTCTAAAATCCACGCAGAGTCTTATTTCTCCATTTCTCTTTCTAACAGGAACCAGATTTGCAACCCACTTAGAATATCTAAGAGGGAGGATGATTTGGGCATCTAACATTTTCTTAATTTCTCTTTCTACAATTGGTAGAAGAGTTGGATTTATCCTTCTAAGCTTCTGTTGATACGGTTTTGCTTCTGGCTTTAGAGGAATCTTGTGTTGTATCAACGATGTATCATAGGTTTTTAAATTAACGTAAGTCCACGCAAAAACATCCTTATAATTTTGCAGTAATTTAAAATTTTAAGCTTTGATTTCTAGGTCTAGAGATGCGCATAGTTTGATTTTTTTAATATCTTCATCAATTCCAACATTAATCTCTTCCACGTTGTATTCTAAAGAAATGGACTGCGGGTTTTGGAAAACATCATTTTGATTGAATAATTTTTCTAAAGGAATGAGTCCCTTTGGAATAAAATTATTAGATAATTGAATAATGTCGTGATTAGCAATCTGGGCTTTAAAATCTAAAGTATCATTTCCTTCTGCGTTTTCACTTATTTCAGTTTTGTCATCATCAATTTGCAGAAATTAAAAATCATATATTACCTGCAGAAATGATTTCAATTGTTCATCATCTTCAAATATTTGCCAATGTTTCAAATTCTTTGGGATAGATGGCCTATATTTGACTTTTATATGATAGAGTACATCAATATGATCAGGAATTTTAAAAGCGCTAGAAGAGACAGCTAAGGCATCTACGTGAATATTCTGATCTCTGTGAATATGAGTCAAACTAAAAGCATCAAAACGATTTTCAACTGAATTCCATACCTCATTTCGGTAGGACCTAAGTCTAGGGTGCTTCGTCTAGCAAATATTCTTTACTTGCTTAACAATAAGTTTAGAATCGGTAAAAACACTTTAATTTTGAATTTTTAAGCTTTTGGCTAAATTCAATCCTAAAAGGAAAGATTCGTATTCAGCTACATTATTAGTGACTTCGAAGTCTAATTTACATGATTGGGTTATATTTTCTTTTTCAGGTGAAATTAAAACTACTCTAGTTCCTGCCCCATCTTTCGTGCAAGAGCCATCAAAGAACAATTTCCAAATATCGGTTTGGTTTGGTTCAGGACTTTCAACTACCTCTTCAATTTTGACTTGAGTTTTATGTTGGTTTGAAGTGAGTTTGAAACAACCAAAGTCTTGGTCTATTGCATAAATTGGATGGTTCCTTGGCTGGTTAGTCTTACAAACAGTATGTGCAAATCTTACCTCTCTATATAATCTTAATTACTCTCCTCCATAAACAGGAATAGTAGCATATGACATATCCATCTATAGAGTTCCCCCTAGTTTGGCACAGCATGACCTAAAAAGGAGCATTCCAAACTTGGGAGGGATATATGGGACAACAATATCAAGTACTACGCTTCTGACTAGAATTTGGGCAAGGTTAACCACTAAATCATTGATCAATCCTAAACAGGGCACCCTTTTGGAATCAAAGGTGTACAGGTCATGGTAGGATTTAGTGATGTCAAGTTTCAAATGGTCCATGATCGATTTTGGCATAAGGTTGTGTGATGATTCTGAATCAAGCATACAATTGTACAACATGGAATCATTTGTTTTAAGAGTTACATAGAGAGGAGGCACTATCTCATCTATCATGTCTGAACTAGGGTCAAAGACTACTGTTGGTTTTTCATCTTGTAGACTTATGACATCACCTTCTGCATCAACCCAGGTATTTTGAACCCATTTAGTGACTTGGCTTTTGTAACCAGGGTTTTTATAAATCTTTGACAGTGGAATTGGGATCTTAACCCTCTCTAATTCTTTTTCAACATTAAATGCAGTCAAAATGTTTTTACCAACTTGGCTAGTATCAATTGACTCATCTAATGGTTGAATAAGAGTTGTTTGAGCTTCAACAGTTTTGGTACGTGGTTCAATTATTGGAGTTTCCTTTGGAGGTCTCCCACAACCAGGCCTAGGCCTAAAAGCATACCTCTTGTTTAATTCTACAATTAAAAATTTAGAAAAAAGCATGATATTTAGATACCTGTGTAGCTTCCTGATCTTCTTGAACCTGATTATATTGTGAGAGAGGAATCATGGTTGTTTGATTGGAATAAGAATCCATACTATTAATATCTTCAGTGATTGTCATAGTATTATCATCAGGTTGTTGGTCATCTATCAATAAAGGAGTAGGAGCCTGTTGATCGTTGGTAGGTCTCTGAAGAATTTGTAGTGGTTGGTTTCTTTTATATTGACCTTGATTTTGGTTTTGAGGTCTAGCAATTGTTTGTTGTATTGTCCTAGGTTGAGTCTCAATCTTTGAAATCCTATTTGATAGGTTTCTAAGAAGAGATGTTATTTCATCTATTTTTGAGTCTTCTGATTTAGTCTTAGAGGAACTAGAGGCTTCTTGAACAGATTTGAGTTTTCTTTGAGCCTTTTCTTCCTTAAGTTTCAAAGAAGTTTAGGTTGCCCTATTTGCTTCTACTTCTATAGTGTTTGTTTGCATATCTTCAAGAGTCCTTGAAGTTCTCTCTCGTAGCATAACAGTGAAGTCATCATCAAAAGCTTTAGAAAATCTAGATTTAGTTGTTGCTACAAGGGGCTTACAATCAGCAGGCATTTTGTGATAGAGTTTATTGAATCTTTTGATAAAATCTTATATTGGTTCACCGAAGTTCCTTTTAAGCTCTTCAAATTCTATGAGGAAGTAAAGAGGATCCTTTTTCACACCCCATTGATTTTTAAATATGTTTGTAAGATCTTCGTAATTTCTAATGGTAGCTGCTGGTAATTGCCTGAACCAAATCCTCACATTTCCTTCAAGTGATTGTACAAAAGAATCTCATATAAACATTCTCTTGCTCAATATTCATATTGTCTGCAAAGTCCAGGAAATCTTGAAGATGGTACTTAGCTGAGGGACCAGTTTCTCCATTATACTTGGGAAGGTATTTTAAGTATCCAAGTGGGAATGCATCAAGGTTACTAGATAAGACTAAGGAAACATATCTAGCCTGTACAATTGGTCGGAAAGCCATGATAGCAGGTGGTGTATTAGGTGTATGAGGTTGTCCAGGTGGAGTATGAGGTATTTGTGTGGATGTAGAGGATGAAAAATAAATAGAGGAAGAAGATGGTACCTTAGGGGTTGGTGAACTAGTTGGAGGTGAAGGAGGAGGAGATCTCCTGTGAAGTCTTAAGAACTAGCTTTGGGACCTGTAAAGGAATACCTTATTTTGATTTAAAGAGAGGATTGATATATACAGAAAAGGTATCTTCAGGTTGTTCAGAAGAAGAAGCTTCAGGTTGGTCAAAAATGGAAGGAAATGGATAGGTGGTAGGGGATATGAAATCTGTGGGTTTATATTCTAGCAGATTAACACCCAAATCAGATTCAGTTTTAGGTGATCCTGGTGGTAGTTTGGGTAGTAGATGAGATTCTAATGAATGAATAAGGTATGCTGACTTAAAATCAACTCCTTTATTTATAAGTTCAACAACCCTAGGAGATAAATGGGAATAATTAGGATCAGATGGGATATTATTATAGGGTTCAAATGATTCTAATTCTTCAGATTGTAGGACTGAAGAGGAAGAAGAAGATGGTTGGTGTCCCCTTTTAGATCTAGCTTTTCTTAGAATTTTTTCACAATATGACAAAGGACTAACTATGACACCTTTTGAATGAGATCTAGTATGTTTAAAAGGTGCCAGCTTGGGAGTGTGGAGTTACCAAGGTGAATGATTTTGACCTTTCTAAACCTTTAATCACCTTTAAAGGAAAATAATGAATGAATATTGTTGTCCCAAGGGAAACTTAAATGAAACTCGAATCCCCGGCAATGGTGCCAGTTTGATGTTGTACCTCTGAGATAGTAGTAGGTTAGCTACCAATGCCAGAGCATCTAAAATAATTGTTTTGGGGGTTTTTGGTTTTAATTTTGGAAGACCAATGAATGAAAAAAGATGTAGAATTCAAGTAATTAATCCTTTGGGGTATATTAATACTTCAGCAAAGGGCTACCATAAAACATTACACAGTGATATAGATCAAAAATAGTGATGAGTAGAAGACAGAAAAAATATGATTATCACAGTTTCTAGACTGTAAAAAAGAACAATCATAAGTTGGAAAACCTTCTAAACTACGTTCCAAAGGTTTAAGGCAATATACTTAAGCTTACACAAGATGTTGATGATTTATTGATTAGAGGGGATCATCTACACAAACAATTGCATTAATCCATTCTCTTAATAGATGATCACTTCAGGAGCGTATAGGAATCAGTTGAAACACTAATTGTTCCTACCTAGATATCTTTATAAGTCATAAGCATATGAAGAAAACATAATGATTGAAAATTGGAAAAACTTACAGGATAACACAAAACTGTGTAAAACCAGATTCAGAATCCTCTGCTTTGTATTAAGGTTCTAGAAAGACTAAGTACATCAAGTGTCTGCAAAAGCTTCCTTCAAAGGTGACTTCTAGGTTCAAAGTAGCATTAACAGTCAAAACTTTACAAGCAATGAACTATGAATCTTGAATTCTGAACCATTCACAACTTGAGAAGAGAGTTATTTATAAAATAATGAAACAAGGAAAATATCCCTAAAACTGATTAAGATTTTTAGGAAAAGAAATATCTTCATGGCAAGAATATAGTGGCAGTTGTTTGAATTGCTTCTTGTTGTATGATATTTTTGCCCTTTATTCAGGCTGTGTTGGCTTTTGTATGATATTTTCGCCCTTTAAGTTGCTTGGTTGTTTACATTCTTCACACTGGCCAATTGCTTCATTTAACCTTTTATCTGATATTGTTTAAACTCTATTTAATATCATTCACCCTGCTGAGTAACATATAATGCGCTCCTTTTAACCCTTACTATGCATTCAGGTTTTTACTGTGTTTTTCAACAGTAAACCGCTCATGTTTGTCTTCAAATTGTTATGCAGGCTTGTGTTTATAAACCTGGAACAACAGCCTTCACCTACAAAACATAGAAATCATTAAGAAAAACAAGGTGACGGAGGAGGTCTTCAATGGCTTTATGTGAGCTTGAAAGGATATCGGAAGGAGTCTGGGGCATATTGGAGGGTAAACAATGGCTTTGACGGCCGCGGAGGCATAATGGAGGTTGCACTGTGTAAAACAGGCAAAACAGTGCAAAAATGGCTTTTTATGCATTTAATGGAAAAACAGTTAACTTTAGAACTATCGAGCGAAGGTGAACAGTGGTGGAAAGAGTACGGAGGGATTAATTATGGAAGGAATGGCTTGATTATGGTTAAAAATGTGATTAGCGATTTAAATGGAGTTTCAGGTCATTTCTTCGTTTAAATCAACAAAAATGATTTAACACAGAAAACCTTCACAAATCAATATATATGGCGAACTTGAAAAATATGAATTCAGGTGGATAATGACATCGGGTCTGGGTTTATATCACATATCGCAATTGGAGTTAGGCGGGGGTAGGCCTATTGCAAAGGAATGTGATAAGGGCCGAATGCGATATGGCGGTGAACTGCAATATATATTTGGTCAGGTATAGGCTTCCATATCGCAGTTGGGGATCGCAATACATGGAGGGTTATGCTATAAGCGGGATTGCGATGGAGGGTGGATGCGAAATGCAATATATTATGTTATATAATGATGTCAGGTCCGGACTTCCCATTGTATATCATAATCGGAGTTCACAATGCGGGGAGGGTTATTTATATGAAAGACTTGTGATCCCGCCGATGCGATATTTTTATAAAATACATAGTTTTATAACAAAACTAAGGGTTTTCAGGATATTTAAATTTACAGAGTTAATATATACGGGAACGAAACTTTTTAAGGGTTTATTACAATAAATTAATGTTAATATGAAATATGATCGGAAATGGAAATGCAACTAAGTATAATGCTTTTTAATGAATGATTTGACTTTTCATATAAGCATTTATACTTAGGGTAAAGATATTTTATGGGTTTTTGTGTAAAAAGGGATTTTACATGGAATTTTTACTTTTCCTAGGTAAAAAGGGCTTTGACCTTAGGAAAAGGGATTTTATGGAAATGAATGAATATGAAAGTATGAAGGGGAAATCAGTAAATATATGAATGAATGGAGATGAATGGATAGTTAATTACTTGATCAAGTAGACCTTCATTTGCCTTGTATAATTGCCTCATGAGCATAGAAACATGATAAATATTCATTTTTTCCAATCAACCATCAAACTTCTACAACCTTTCTCTACTTACCCTTTGTTTATCCTATCATTTTTTCCTTCACTTAGTGGGTGCATTTAAACTAGCAAACCCTTTCCTTTCTTCTTATTTTACAAAAGCAAACTATCTAAACCTACCCTTATAACCTCCAAGGGCTCAGATTAAACTGATGAGCACCTTATTACTCTCTACCTAACTACTGATATGCCAAGATTAAACAGTTTGGCCAGATCTTTATTCTCTAACTATAACATCAAATTTAAAGCATGAAGCAGTCAAGATTAAACAATTTGACTGTCATGGGTTGTGGCATTTAAAACAAGCTGCACACAACCATTATTTTGTAGAAACAGAGTAGTGGCATTTGGACTTGCTCACTTTCAGTTTATTTGTTTTCTTTCTACCTAACATTTTCTTTTGCCTCGATTTTTTTTTTTAAAGCAGCTAACCTAACATTTTCTTTGATATGGACATTATCATCAAAAATATATTTTTTCACTAGCATTTATTCACTATGTTATGTCCATATTCTAACTTAACATTTTTTCAAATATTTTATCTTATCAAAACCAAAAAAAATGCTACAACAATAACGATGATAGAGAGAACATTAGGGTAGAAGATAATGTTAGAGTGATGGCAGAGAGAATGTTAAGGTAGCAGAAAATGTTAGAGCAATGACAGAGAGAAAGTTAGGGTACTAGAATAGTAACTGGATAACTACAAAATGAAAGTATCGTTGCAAAAAAACACCTAAGGCGGAATAATAATTTTGATAGACTGAGTGGATGGAAAAGTGGTAGCAAAGAGGAGATACTGAGTAGGACAGACCTGGAGATGAACCAGGGACCTATGCTCTGATACCATGACAGACAGGATGGTAACTCCTAAATTAGTTCATTTCATTAAGATGAATGTGGTTATATACGGTCAGGATGGTGACCCTTGGAATTGACATTCTAGGTTATCTTCATATTCTAATTTCAATTTACATATTTACAATTTTTTGCCCATTCCTAGAGGATTTGGTGTCCAACAATAATAGTAGCAAATTCAGTGACAAAAATATTGATTAAAATTTGATAAATAAAGAATTAACTAGAGAGTAAACTAAATAAAAAGTTACAACAAATTTTGATAGTTAATAGGGCATATAAAAAAAATTAAAACCTTGATGTCAGCTCTAGAAAATCATTGAAAAATGCATGAAATCTTCATTTTGTTTCTTTAATGTACTTTTAAACAATGTTTAACCCTAGAGAATACATCAACAAGTCATTAAACACTGAAAATATGAGATTTTGTTGTAATTAACCCTAATTTACTATGAAATCAAAATAAAAAAAAAAAAAAAAAACGATTTTTTATATTTTAAAAGAATGCCACAAGTCAGATAGACTAGTGTCTTCTTAATGTAGAGTATATGGAATCTAGGATACAAAAAATTCTAGGGCTTATTTGGAGTGATTCTAATCCAAAAAATGTTAGGGAAAATAAACTAACTTACCACATAGTTTGAGGTTTAGGCTCTCAATTTTACAGATGACTAAGGGAAATCAAAACCTATCTCCATTACTCAAATACTTTGAGGAACGGTTTAGTTCAACAAGGAACAATGAAGAAAATACCAAATAAACTAATTTAGCACATGAACATTATTCATATGGCAATATCCAAGATCCACCATGAGGATCCATTGAAAACAAATAACATCACATCACAAATCCACCCAAGAGAAGTCACTAAACTAGGCTTCAATAGTACATAAGAGAGAAGAATCACTAGTCAATAGAAGTTATGATCCAAGTGTGACAATGAATCCGAGAGGTCAATTAACCCTTTATTTATATGAGACAACTAGGTCAATTTTTCCTCAAATTAGGCTTAAAGCATAAAAAAAAAAACTAAATCCATAATAGAAAGTGGATAGGTCATCAATTTGGCCTCCAAATATAAGCAAAATAATGAAATAACATAAAAACAACCCCTGGTTAACCCACGCGTGTGAATATAAAATCCTCCAAGGGTGAATTCATGTCCCAAAATGTAACTATCTCCATGAAAAGGTGCAAGGGATGACTCAAGGGGTTTGTCTCATCCCAAAAGTCATGTCTCATCATCATTAAAGAAAACCCTCTCAAGACCAATGTCATCCTCTATAAAACCTAGATCATCATAAAATGCATCAAAAGAGTGGCATCATCATGCTAGGTCATGACATCATTAGCATAGAATGTGTGAAATTTCCTCTGAAGGGATACCAAGTCATCATCATCCTCAATCATTACCAAGAGAAGAGAAACATCCATTAAGAAGGTACAATACTAGCTTAGGGCCATCCTGTCATCTCCCAAATACACCTAATCTCCAAGAAACATCCTAACCTAGATTGTTAATGTCTAATGTCTTGAGGCTAAGGGAGGGTCTCATAAGTTGTTGCAAGTCGCCCTCAAGGTTATATTTCCTCAATAGGTTCCCAAAATCCTCTATTAAACTGCTTTGTGTCATCATAAAAGTGGTTGTGCTTCATCTATGAATATCTAGGGAATCATCATATCATCCCTCTAGTTGTATCAAGAAGAATCATCTAACACACAATCAAGGAATCGAGTGAAATCAACATCATGTCTAGAGAAACCATAAGAGAATCAAGGTGGACCATATTCAATATCAAAGCCATCAAATTACTTCATACATGTAAATGTCTTAGTGGCTTATGATTATATACAAGTTACCATATTTAGGTATGGGAGGGTTACACATGGCCCTATTAGGTGCTTGCAAACCTAAGACAAGGAACAATGCCTAGGTCAACCCTTTCAAATGATAGGTGTATTGGTTTGGACTTTACATTATGAAAGGTGACATAGTCTTATACTAGGTAATGTAGAACCATTGTCTATGGTCGTCTTTGTAAAGGGAGCACTTGCCTCCTTGAGTTAATTTCCTCACCTCTGTTTTTCCAAGCCTCGCCCCACACCTACCCCCGCCCCTTATTTTCCTTTTTCTTCATATTATGTGGCTTGTTTAACAAGATTCATTAATTTATCAAGAAATAATGATGATATAATATTGCTTTAATGATAGGCATTTTATTGCTTCATGGGGGTCTATATGTTCATTGAGAGTTCCTTTTAGTTTGATAGCCATGATCTGCATAGATGTGATCAGGGACAAGTGATGCTAAAAATAGTAACAAGAAATGATAAAAATAGAATCTAGAATATTCCAATTTTAATTTGTCCTTGAATTAAAATTGTGAATTAAAATCGAATTTAGTCTCACCGGCTGCTTGGAAATAATTAATTCATTCATTACAGATTAATTAGTTGGAGAAATTCAAGTTAGAAGTCTTTCTGAAGTCATGCAAGAGTTATCCCTTAAATTAAGGAGATAAGATTGAGTTATATTTGAGTTGTAATTAGTTAACTCAGTTTACTGAGTTAATTCCATTTAAATTAGTTCCAAACTGTTTGTGGAACTAATTGTGAGTTATCAATCAGTTGATGCATGCATGCACTCAACCAGTGTACTCCAGATAACTGGAGATTCCCTCATCAGAAACTCATGCATGTCTGTTATGAGAAACACCCATTTGAGCTAAATGTCAAGGACAATGTACTATCAGTTGCATGTGTTTTCCTATAAAGGAAACTCATGCATGCATTCAAGGAAGGTTCCTTGAGGATTGTGTAGTTATGACAGTGTGTTAGAGTAGTGTTCCACTTGGTGAGGTCAGAATCATCCACTAGGAACAGCGCAAGGAAATAGGAGCTTGGAGGGTAGAGGAGAAGGCTTAGGAGAAGCTTTGATTTCCTGTGAGCATCTATGAGGATTGTACTAAGAGTTGGCTAGCTGGTAGAGCTAAGGCTTTGTATAATTCCTATGTATTTCCACCTTGTATGATAATACAGATAGTGGGGTTTTTAGCTGAGGATTTCCCCAAAGTATTTTCATGCGTATTGTGATTTCTTCTTCTTCTGGTTATATTGTTCAGCTATGATTCAGCTTGATCTTTAAGCTTCCGCAAAGCAAATTGATAGTAGAAGTAGGTCATAGTATTTTTCTTTAGTTATATTGCATTACCGGGTTAATGTACAGCCAGATTTTCTACATAGTCTTAGAGCAAGATTTGTAAAGAATTCGCAAAATTTCTACATGGTATCAAATCTAGCTGATCTGTAGAGAATTTTCTACATGGTATCAGATCCAAGTTTATTAGAGCTATGAACAGTATACGAAGAAGAAAATTTGAAGTTTGAAGTTTGGGGTTGCAGGTGCAAATCGAATTCTTATCATACTTCAAGGTTGGCCAATGGTGTTCTATGGCTTGAGACTTGAGTATGCCTTGGAAGGAAGCTCGAATTACATAACATGGAAAGATCGCATGGAGTTTGTATTAGAAGACAATGGCTTGAATAATTTCATTTATCAAGAAATCCCAAATCCATCTTCAACTAATGCACAACAGTTGGCTGAGTGGAAGAAGTGTGTGGCGAAGGCAAGACGGATCATCCTTGAGGGAGTTTGAGACCATATTGTCTCAAGTCTCCATGGAAAGGATACTCCATATTCAATGTGGAAGACATTGAAGGACCTCTACCAGAA